>NQII01004624.1:8790-23888 GCA_002778355.1 Clitarchus hookeri | reverse complement strand
AGCAGAAACTAATTGAAATAGCCGGACAGAGGAGGAGGAAGTCTGCCAGTCTGCCCCTTTTCCCATTGGAAGAAAAAATAATTGGTGGGGGGAGGGGGGGTGCAGAGTGACTGGATTGTTTCCCACTCTGGCTGAGGCGGCCGGAGCAATGCGACGAAGGCCTTGCAAAAAGGCAAGCGTAGAGCGCTGCGACTCGACTCGGGTGTACCGCCAGAACGGTAGGTGGTTTCGACGTCAAAGCCCCTTTACACCTTTTTAGGCACATTCCTCACTTTCTGGCTTTCTTTATGCATATAGGCCCCGGCAAATTAAACCTCGGTATTCAGCCATCCATAAAATTGATTAAAAACTAAATAATTACTTATCGTAATGCTGGTATCTGAAGAAAAACAAATACAAATTTTAGCATGCTATTTAGACTACGAAAATGGTGCTATCTCATTTTTTTTTTTCGATGTAAAATTTAATTTATCCTGTGAGAAAAATACCGGCACCGGGACTGTCACACCATGACTTTATCTATGTGTCTTATTCATTGCGTGTTCCAGTATGTTCGCCGATATTTCTCACATACTGAGAATTTAACAATATCAATATTGATGAACTGCTCAGCGAAGCAGAAAAATTCGATTGGAGCAGCATCAAATCACTTAGGTTCTGTAGACAAAAAGTTTGAAGTTTTCAATAATGCTGTAATTTCGCCACTTGGTCGACACGCACTCCTCGTAAACAAACACGTGACTAGGTGCCCTTCACACGGGATAACCGTTGACATACTTACTTTTATGTCACAACGTGACTTTGCGTTCAGAAAATATAAAATTCGGAGCGAAAAAAAAAAAAATATTCTGTTGCACAAAACTCAGGCACACCTACTCACTGTTATGTGGAATTTACTGAAATCTGTTGCGGTTGAGACTAAAACTCCGGGCTCAGTAACTAATAAAAAACGCGAATGCCAACGAACTTCGTGGTAATTTCTTGAAACATTCCCAATATTATATAGTTTCGCTTTCTCATCTTTCACGTACTGTTTTCTTACGAAATAAAACGTTCAGATTCTCAGAAATTTCATTTTCCGAGGGCATCGAATCGATACGTCATATAAAAAGCAATGCTGTTGGCAACGATAGAATTCCCTTTAGAATAATCTGTGACTTGCTTCCGTGTATGTTGCCTACAATACAGCATATACTCAACTCGTCGTTAGTTGCGTGCAGGTTTCCTGCCTGCTGGATATAGGTTATTGTCCGTCCTATCCCTAAAGGTAAGGCGAACCGAAGTCTGATCGAGATTTCCGGCCTATAAGTACACTTGCCTAATATCGTGTAGGGCCCCCCCGAGCACGCAGAAGTGCCGCAAGACGACGTGGCATGGACTCGACTATTGTCTGAAGGTATGCAGGAGGCAATTCACACCATTAATCCTGCAGGGCAGTCCACAAATCCAATTTGCGCCAATTTGAGAAAGGGTTGTACGTCTGTCACGTTTAATGATTCTCGTCAGTCGTCGTTTGTCCCGTTCTTTCACGATCTTTTTCCGGCCGCAGCGATGTCGAAGATGTGATGTTTTACCGGATTCCCGATATTCACGGTACATTCGTGAAATGGTCGTACGCGAACATCCAAATGTTATCGCTACCTCGGAGATGCTGTGTCCCATCTCTCGTGCGCCGACTATAACACCACGTTCAAACTCTCTTAAATCTTGGTAACCTTCCATTGTATCAGCAGTAACCGATCTAGCTGCCGACCGCATCGCGTTACTCTGATCGGTTCCATACCTATGTTATTTGCATACGCACGCCTATGCCAGTTTTTTTGGCTCTTCAGTGTATTTTACCTGCACTTTCTAAGGTCCTGTAATACCTGGTCAACAAACTGGCTTTACGCCCCAGTATAGTACTGCAACTGCCTTAGCGAACGTCACTTACGATGTACGTCGTGCTGTGGACGAAAGGAAGGTAACTATTCTAGCCTTGAGATAATGGACCCTTTGATAATGGGCACTCTCTCGGCATTATATTGTTATAATTTCATCAAAAGCCAATGGGCTGAACCAGGTTCGTTAAAGGATGGAGGTTCCTAATTAAATGAAACAGTTAATTATAATTTCTTAATTTTAATTACAATAACTACAAACAAAATTATCTCAACCCAAATTCTCACAATAAATCGATATCACTTGCTGTTTACAATAAATTTAATCATACAATACAATTTACAATTACCTCAAAGAAATTAATGTAATTTAATAATTAAGAATCGGTCACAATATACAATGTATCTAAACCTACTCAATTGTTTATTATAACTACAGAATGACCTGCTACTCAACCCGCAGAAAACTCTTAATAAGTTCGTTCACAAAGCATGTCTTACAACGCTGTCGTTAGGTGGCTCTGCGGGGCTGAACTTCACCAATAAAGTAACATGTCTAGGTATAGTATAAAGTAACATGTCTAGGTATAGTATAAAGTAACATGTCTAGGTATAGTATAAAGTAACATGTCTAGGTATAGTAAATGACGAAACACTTTCGTGGTCTGACCACACCACAGTTGGGTGCAAAAGGGTATTTTCTGCCGTGCATTCACTTAAACGCTGAAAACATTTCCTGCCCCAATCACTTAAGCAGACACTTGTTAAATCGCTGATATTTCCCCACTTTGACTATTGTGACGTAGTTCGTAACGATTTGACGGTTAATCTTTCCAAAAGTCTTCAAATGTTACAGCATTTGTGTGTGCGCTTTATATTTAATTTAAAAACTAGTAAACATGTGACCCCTTATAATCTAAAAAACTTCAGTATACAAATATTTGTTAACGCTGGCTCATCAGTAATTACCAAAGACCTGAAGAATTCGCGAATTCATTTTAGGACAAGCTAGAATTCAAAACACATGCGTTTATATGACTTAATCCATTGGCCCACGCCGTATTTGACACTTCCTGGAGAATACTGGTCCAATCGTCGCCTTCCACTGCGACAGCAAGCAACCAATGTGCAGTTGATGTCGGCGTATTCGTACATAAGACTGTAGAGTCTAGCCTGCAGGTCATTGAACTAGCGATTTTTTCCGGTCTCTAGTAATTACTCACCGTAGCTCTAATTATCTTATGCAATATTTGTATGTGTGTTTGTAAGGGTATGTTGTTGTGCATTTAATTCTTAGTCATTCCCTTTTGTGTCACATGATGTGTATGTGTTTAATGTGGTTTTTTTAATCTTCTTATTATTTTATATTATAAATGTGTGGTTCTGTGGAAGAAAAGGCATTTTTCCCATAACTGCGCCACCAAAAACAAGTCAAATAAATAAAGAAATGGAGTTCGTACGAGGACTATTCCGGCAAACCTGGAGCTTGAGGTATGGAAATCTTAGTAGACTTATAAATTTCTTGCCAGAATTTCCGTTTTCCATTCACCTACTTGTGGAGTCGAAATATTGTTAGTATGTGCCACGCAGTGCCTGAGAATAGTGATGTTGGATTTACTTGCCAGAATATTATCGATCTACAAATCCATACTTTCGACAAGTTTTAAACTTAGGCTGTAAGATCATAAGCGAAGAATATCGAACAGTAAAAAAATTATTACATAAGTTAAAGTTTTAAAAAAAGAATAAGTATACATATTTTAATGTAACCGTTTATTTAAAAAAATTATATTGCATAAAAATTACTACAATTTCAACTTCGATATTGGATCAAATAAAAAAAAAACAAGGAAAATCTATTCCCACCATATCGAAATAAAACTAAATCGTAAATCTGAACTTTAGTTTCTCATATCCACAAGTTACACAATATAAATCAAATACTATCTTACATGTAGTAAATAAGCGTAAATCTAAAAAAGAAAGAATTTTGTTTTTCTGTCGGAATAAAATGACTTTAACTAAAAGATAAAACCAATGAACCCCCCCCCCTCCACCAATAAACGCAATTAACTGCAAAATAACATGAACGCATTAAAATGATTTTAAGGAGATTTTATTAGTGTTAGGCACAAAATGTATTAATTGTTAAAGCATATATTTAAAGTCGTGTTATCAACTATTACTTAGTTAACCTGTTGTTTACTTTACGCAAAGAAACGGATCACTGTAAAAGTATTTTTGGGCACAGTGACCAAAATATTGGCCTACCTCCTGCATGTATTACGTTATTTTATAGTGTATGTTAATAGCAGTCATAATCGAGGTAAAACTTTGACGGTAGACATCATTCGTTGTTGAGAATATATTCTTCGAAGCATGAAGGGGCCGCGGTGGTGTAGTGGCCAGACTGCTCGCTTACCACCCAGTCGAAACGGGTTCGATTCCCGGTGGGGTNATCGCCCAGTCGAAACGAGTTCGATTCCCGGTGGGGTCGCACCTGAATTTTCGCACGTGGGAATTCGTGCCGGACGATGCCGCTGGTTGGCGGGTTTTCTCGGGATCTCCCGTTTCCCACGCCCCTTGCATTCCGGCGCTGCTACATACTCGCCTCGCTTCACCCTCATCGGCTCTCAAGACACCAATGTTAAGAGTCGCCCAAATCACTCCACTCCACTCGGTGGCATAAGGTCAAACACAAACACTTTTTCTATTTGTTACGATGTATGAGTTTACAAGCAAACCATGTGATGTTTGCAATACATACAAATGTATATTGTACATGCTTGAAAGAGTTAAAAGGTTGTCGAGACACACGAATAAAGCCACATAATTTCTCGCTGGCTGCGTGCACGAGGGACAGATTTGAATCTGCAGTAGCTTTGTAGATTCTTTCTCATACTTTGGCCGGTCGTTATTTTCGCATTCTTCAGAGAGAGAAAAAAAAGTGTCCAATTTATAAACCACGTGCCTGCGTGTAGTTGGCGTATCCGGAAGAGAGGACTTGCAGTTTCTCCAGCTCCCGGGACAGCGCGCGTGCGTCGTAAGCAAATCGTCTCGCCACACTGCCCCCGTCAGCAAGCGCATTTTCCCTTATTGCGGCACGGTTGCGCGGTGCAGGTCAGAGGAGAAACTCACCGTCGCATGCTCACGGAGAGTAAGCACAAGAGACGTCAGCAGAGACTGCCATTTTTATAGCGGAAGTACTGAGTGGTCTGTATACGCCAGGAACATTTTGGATATCCATTATACAGTGGACTATACTGAGACGAAAGCCAACGAAATATTTGTTTGTATAGGGCCAATATACACCGAAGAGCCAAAAAAACTGGTCTAGGCGTGCGTATACAAATAACAGAGGTATGGAACCAATCAGAGTAACGCGATGCGGTCGGCAGCTAGATCGGTTACTGCTGCTACAATGGCAGGTTATCAAGATTTAAGTGAGTTTGAACGTGGTGTTATAGTCGGCGCACGAGAGATGGGACATAGCATCTCCGAGGTAGCGATAAAATTTGGATTTTCGCGTACGACCATTTCACGAGTGTACCGTGAATATCGGGAATCCGATAAAACATCAAATCTTCGACATCGCTGCGGCCGGAAAAAGATCGTGAACGAACGGGACAAACGACGACTGACGAGAATCATTAAACGTGACAGACGTGCAACCCTTTCTCAGATTGGCGCAGATTTCAATGCCTTCTGCATACCTTCAGACATTAGTCGAGTCCATGCCACGTCGTCTTGCGGCACTTCTGCGTGCTCGCGGGGGCCCTGCACGATATTATGCAGGTGTACCAGTTTTTTTTGGCTCTTCAGTGTACTTAGTTGCCTCAACGAAATATTTTGATGAGTAAACAAAACTTGAAAAGTAACAAAATTAATTTTGTTCATCTAACAAAATGCACGCTTGAATTAACCAAACCTCCTCTGTGCTTGGTCAGAAAAAATTAGACTGTTAACAAAATATTTGATTGAATCAACTGTACATTATATTTGTTTGGCCGCTTATTTGATTGCTTTCGTTCGAAAATACATCTCGAGAGTTTATTTGTACCTTTTGTGACAATTACGATAGTGACAGTGTTGTTAGTGCATTTACCGATACTTAATAATGTTATAAACATCCTAATAAACCGAATCAACAGGAAACTAAAAAGCAAAGCTGTTAAAACTTGAAATATTTATTTGCGGACGTTGTCCAGTATTCCATATTTATGTNAAGGAAACTAAAAAGCAAAGCTGTTAAAACTTGAAATATTTATTTGCGGACGTTGTCCAGTATTCCATATTTATGTATTTAAAAACAATCATTTGATCAATAGTCCCTTTCACTGAGATTACTAGGGCGTAACACTCGAGTGCAAACGATCAACACTGTAAAAAAATTCCTGGTAAACTTCCTAAACTGTAATGGAAGTTTCAAACCTATACAGTGTATGGAAATAGTACTACGTACCAAGATGAAAATATGGGAATGTTTAGCATCGCTACTGTACAAAGTTGGGAACTTCGCTACACATTTGATTCTTTCCTGAGCAACTGTAGGAACGTCACCATGGATGTTTGGGAAACTATTTTACCATTCGCGCTTTACCATTGTACGTATACACTGACATGGTAAATTTACAAATAATTTCTTACGGTGTAGGTTCGAATCTCGGTTGAACTTCCAAGTTTCTTTATATTAATCGAAACTGTTTAATTTGCGTATAGCCAAACAAATATTCGCTTGCACCAACCAAATATTTGTTTGGGGCAACCGAGTAAAAACAGAAAAATAATTTGGTTACGACAACAAAATATTTCATTGCTCCTGTACAAATAATTAATTTGGTTGGGCCAAACAAACTTTGTTTGATTCAATAAAACCTCTTTCTTGGTGTCTCGCAGACTCATGCACACGCCAACGGAGTACATTCGTTCACTGAGAGACCAGCGAATTTCGCGGATTCACCTGGCAGCAAGCTAGACTGCACAGTTTTTTGTACACTCGATCCTGGGTTAGTTTTTCACTGGCTGATGCTGCAGTTTTACGTCAGACTAAGTAGCAAGGGGCTCGGTCCACTTTTCCGTTGCAAGTTAGGTAATAGTTCGAATTCTTCAGGGCGTTGCTTACAAACTGAGATGCAATTGAAAAAGAAAGTCAAGTTTACATTTGTTTGAAGTTTAGTTTTTCTTCAGGCGATTCGCAACATTTCCGGGTCTCTATTAGCTAATGTGTTAGTGATCGGGTTTTTTTCCCCCGCCCTTAAAGCCGAGTTGTATGTGTTTCGGTCGCTCTGGTTCCTGGTGTTATTACTGGCCCGAAGTCTTTCAGAGTGTTTCGAATAAGCTACGGCCCAATTTTTTTTATAGCAACACAAATATGCACCAGATTATGAAGTCTACGCTTACAAAATTCATCCAATGTTTTCTGTACGGCAAATAAACCATTTCTTTGAGGAGCTTTTGTTTGCAGTAACAAAGTATTACTTTAATTCAAATAGAAGGGTAGAGAAAACTTATGTTTGTTGTTAATAGATGTTTTCTTTATACGTTTTTGTTTTATGGCAATATTAACTTTCTTTAAAGCCAAGAAATGAACATTCTTTTAGCTGCTTTTGTTCACAGTAAAGAAGAATTACTTCGTATCAAAGATAACGGTTTAGCGACATTAAAAGTTTCCTGCTGTACAGTGTGGCTTTCAGTACTTTCATAAACCAGTGTGCGCTACAGCCACGAAACTGCAACTGAGCGAAGTCCTCCTGCATACTCTTAACGTCATTCTCAAGTGCAATGAATCTCCAAGTCACTAACCTCAGTAGTATATAATGGGGGGTTCTGCGCCACCTGGCGCCTGGCAAGGGGCAGGGGGCAAATGGCGCCCCACCCCGCACCCTCCCCGCGGCCGCCTTGCGTAGCGCGCGCCATTTGCCCCCTGCCCCTTGCCAGGCGCCAGGTGGCGCAGAACCACCCATTATATACTACTAACCTCAATTCTTCCCGAGAGGTGACATCACATTCTGGCCCATATTACTACCTGACATAACTTAGCAATAGGGGCAGTGAAATTTCGCGAAAAGAATTTCGAGACAAGATAGAACCCAAAGCACTGTAGGGTCATCCAGCTTCTTTGATTGGCTAAATAATGTTCTGGCCCGTGTTAGCCGTTTGCGCACGAATCACGAAGGTCCAGGANGTTCTGGCCCGTGTTAGCCGTTTGCGCACGAATCACGAAGGTCCAGGATCGGGAGTTACTTAGTCCTGAGTGGCTTGGTCAAAGACGGACACGGCACCAGCAGCCAATGGAGGTGTAACAACAGCTGAGGTGCGTATATAGTATTGGAGTCTACTGTGTGCTTCGATTTTTACGCGAAAAGTCAATGGCCCTACTTAGCAATTATAGTGGTCGTATGGCGAAGGGCATTAGGCAAGTAGCGCGATAGATGCGGGTTCGAGTTTTGGAGCCGTCGTAGTAATATATATATATATATATATTAAGTGAATTTAATTTTGAAAGATTATTTTACTTCTCTCTTATTTACTAATCAAAGTTCTTTTTAAGAGCACAGATTTTCTTTACAGTGTAACTGACGTTACCACAAAGACGTCTGCTGAACTGTTGTAACGACAGTGCAAGGCCATCAGTCATTAAGCCTACTCTGTACGTCGAACAAAAATTATGTTCGTGGCAAGCCTACTTTGCAGTGGTTCATATTTAAACAACTTTTTCTTTGCCGTAACAAATCGTGTGTTCCAGCTAAATAGCGCGTTTTTACAGTGTAGCCTGCTGTCGGTCTCCCTAATTTACGGCTCCTTAGTAATCAGATGTGCAAGATTACCTCTGAGTTATCCANTTCGTGGCAAGCCTACTTTGCAGTGGTTCATATTTAAACAACTTTTTCTTTGCCGTAACAAATCGTGTGTTCCAGCTAAATAGCGCGTTTTTACAGTGTAGCCTGCTGTCGGTCTCCCTAATTTACGGCTCCTTAGTAATCAGGTGTGCAAGATTACCTCTGAGTGATCCAGATCCTGAGAAACAACTCTCAACGCTCTAATATCGACGTCACATTATGATGCCTGATTTCAACAGTTCGCCGTAACACTACGATGCCTGGCATTCTTTGAATACATTGGCGACGTAATATTAGGTCGGCACCGCTCGAAGTGCAAAATTACTCAAACGAACAGAATGGGTTGAATATTGTGTTATCCAGGGAGGAATACTTCATTGGAACACTGTCAACCCGGCATATTGGCCG
The DNA here is from genome assembly GCA_002778355.1 of Clitarchus hookeri. Taxonomy (NCBI): domain Eukaryota; kingdom Metazoa; phylum Arthropoda; class Insecta; order Phasmatodea; family Phasmatidae; genus Clitarchus; species Clitarchus hookeri. Next base: position 14,761 of record NQII01004624.1, on the reverse strand, counting down.
ACAGCTCGTCGTTAATGAACGTTGTGCAATACGTTGCGTGCTGTGTAAAATGGACCAATAGGATGGTGGTGAGTAGGAGTGCAGTGACACAGAGTAGCGAAGTACACGAGAGACGAAAAGTCGCGGCGGTTCCTTTCATGTCGGCGAACCCATTCTCTGACTGGCTACCGGAGCTCTGAGAACCGGGTCTTGTGTCTTGATTGGCTACTGCGTGCTGCGAAATTTTCCTTATTGGCTGGGGTAGGTTATCAAGCGCTTATTGGCGAAAAGTGTTCGGACATGCTGCTGGCAAGTGTCGCCATTTTGCCGGCGTGTGCAGCTGGAGTTTGCAGAATAAGCGGTCGTTTCACCTCTGTAATCTTAAGTACTCTGTGACGGTGACCGACAGAACTGGTATCTCTGAAGTGACGGATATGTGTTACTAACTTCTAACGTGTCCTGAATGTCTGTACACACTTATGTGCCGCATTTAGAGTGTTAAATGAACCAAGATGAAGTTACAAGTAAGAAGTTATCACGCGTGAATACCATATGAACTGAACAAACTAGTAGTTTTGAAGTCACTACGTTGTCGGTTTGTAATCCTCAGTTCACAAGCACCCGACGCAAGTACTCCGGGCGCTATCGTGTTGAAACCCCACACGCCGTAGGGCGTCCGGAGGGAAAACCCATCTCCCGACGGAAGGCGAACGTTGTGTGCTGCGACGGGACACAGCTTCGGCACTACTACAGAGTATATATAACGCACAGGCGAAATGGCTTGGCAGTTGCGTTGAGGTCTACGCACTCGTTCCCTGATTGGCTGCGCGAGGCCGTGGGAACTGGCACTGTGTCTGATCGGCTACAGCTGGGCTGTCGGCTGGCGAGTCGGTTACCATTCGCTATGCGCTATTGCTAGCCAGTGACAACACTTTGTTGACGTGTGCAACTGGAGAGTGGAGAGATTTGGGGCGGCTCTTAACATCGAAGTCTTTGAGAGCCGATGAGGGTGAAGCGAGGAGCAGCGCCGGAGTGCAGGGCCGGAAGAAACGGGAGATCCCCCCGAAAACCCGCCCGCCAGCGGCATTGCTCGGCACGATCCAAAATCCGGGAGCGATCCCGCCGGGGATCGAACCCGGTTCGCCTTGGTTGGGAGGCGAGTAGTCTGACCACTTCACCACCGTGGCCCCTATGTAATGTAACTGGAGTACTCGGTGTAGATCGCTGTTTCACCTCTGTAATTTTAACTACTCTATGGTATTGCTTTGGCCAAACGACAAGAGTAACAAAGTAACGCCGGAACCGTTTTTCATTTGCGGCGCTCAGGTTGAGAACGGAGTAAAATAAACACTGTTGCACTTAGTCCTGAACAATGTTGTTCTGTATAATAGTAAATACATTTTCTATAATGCCTTTCTTTGGAATAGTAACTTGAGCTGTTCTAAAAAATAATAATTTAAGTCGGATATAACTACGCAGAACGAAAACCACTCGTAAAATAATTCAGCTTTTGAAAATNTAAAAAATAATAATTTAAGTCGGATATAACTACGCAGAACGAAAACCACTCGTAAAATAATTCAGCTTTTGAAAATTTAAAAAATCGTTGTTAATGTTAGGAATATGTATTAAGTTCAATAAACTTATTTATACCACTTTTATGTATCCAATTTTCTCCACATATTTGTGCAAGCGCTCCGGGCTGTGTGTAACGGAAGAGATTTTCGTGTGTGTATTTTTTTTCTGCCACACTTGAAAAACTTAAGTAGTTTTTATAAGTGAGTAATAGAAATTCTTAAAGATGGCATATAACTTTTCTTTTTGTGCAATCCAACGAGCTTTAAAGAATGGTTTCCAACAAGTTTTCCTATGTTATTGCCACTAATTANCTTTTCTTTTTGTGCAATCCAACGAGCTTTAAAGAATGGTTTCCAACAAGTTTTCCTATGTTATTGCCACTAATTAAACCAATCAGTTTAAGATTTATTTCAGTGAACCTGTAGGCTTCCATAATGTTGGCTAGCTTACAAACATTTGTCGTTACCGGTACGTGTGCAACGAAAATGTCGCAAATTTGCGTATAACTGCGAGCAGCATAAAAACAACGTTCTAAGTGTAGTTGGTTAGAGGTTATGTGAACGATTATGATAGACGTACTTAGGTTCGTCGTATCCTGCCGCCACATTCAGCAGCATTGGCAGTGAGATTAATAACATCCTTACGTCGAAGAAGTAACCCATAAAATTGTAAGAAACATAAATATGTTATTAACGTCTCAAATGTTTTACTCAGATATGAACAAAATTCAATGGAACTGGTTTTAACAATGCATTTTTAATAATGGTTTAACACATGGAATTTACTTTTTACAGATTTGGACCCAACATTGCTGTAAGTGTTACTCACAGTTGAAGTAAAATTGTATGCAGTTAATAACGCAAAAAATCCTAAAGTATATACATTTTTTTGCGTTTTTAGCATGTTACATTGTTTGTTTTTGTGATACGGAATAATAGTAAGTTTATGAACAAAGTATAACATTGGAGGAAATTTACTTTCAGAAATTAATGGAACGAGATATGGGAATTTTTTAATGTATATCTTTTTTCGCACAAATATCTAAGTTTAACTAAATTAATAATTTAGGATTGCAGATCAAAGTAATTGATGATGCTATTAGAATGTCATTAAATATATTTCTAAGAAATCTGTCATGCAATTCACCCGAATTTCTGTTTTAACAGTTTACATAACATTTTAAGTCCAAATAACAATTAAGGAGAACCCTATACCCCAGGTGAACCAAATGTTGAATTTCAAAGAAATTACAAAATATCACTCCTATGACATAAATAAACACTTTATCTGAAATAAAACTTCGTGTTTTATAACGTTTTTTTAATCTGTACGAAAAGAGATTTTAAATTAAAATGCCTATACTTACATCAAGATAACAACATTAATATAATTTTTTAATGATTTAGTATTTTAATCAATTTATTGATATCGCGTCCCAAATCCATCAGATATCTTCAAAATCTAGAAAGAATTTTGCCTCTTGAACAGCTGCTACGCCATTCGTAATGACACGTTTACTTCAAGGCAATTTTCGTTAATGCGTCTAGCAACAAAAATACATAAAAAAAGTTAGAAGTAATTTTTTTATTATGTTAAAAATGCAGTCGGTTTTTTTTAATGTGTTCTCAGAAATAGATTTCATCGTAATTTTAATATCTACTCTTATTCCTCAAGTTTGTGATGAAACCACGAGTGAAACTATCAATTATGTGTGATTTCGGAGGAACCATTTCAAACTGAAGCGACTGCACTTCTGTTAAATAAAAAAAAATATTATGTCTAATTACGTATTTTTTTATTGATAAATCCGTAACAAACTCGCCCTGGAATGAAATGTGGCTATTACGTGTCGCTGAAGCGCTGAAATAACCCATAAATGGAAAGATATATTTTTTTCAAATTTATAATTGCTCGAATTATGCAAAGATTCAGCTCTGTTAGCAAAGCCATTACTCTCGTAAAAGTATTCTTTAAAAAATAAAATAAAAACGTTAACTTTTTTATCTTGCTATATTCTTTGTATAAAAGAGATCACATTCGTTGCGCTTACCCGTAACTGTAACCAGGTGATCAGGTTTTGTTCATCTGCACGTGTAAACAAACACCACAACTGTTTACGGGACTTCGACATCAGCGAATGTGGAACGAAAAATACGGAGCACAGTGGCCCGAAGGCCTAAATTCTGCGTTGCTATTTTTATCTCCCGTGTCATAATCTTCTCGCTCCGGTGGCCAAGTGGGTTACAGCTCCCAGGAGCCATCGTGCAGCTTGAGTTGTGTACGCCGTGCGGGGAGGCGCTCTGCCAGACCGGCTAGCCCGTCGTTTAGAAATTGTCGTCATTTATCTCGATGAAAACCCGTTAAAGGCAGGGTACGTTAACGAATAGTGTAGTATCTCATTGAAAGCTCGCGAAGAGACGCCAAACTAAGCTCGATTTTAAGTTGTTTTTAATGCACCATTTAAAATTAAGGATTTTAAAGAGGTTTTGTTTATGTAGGCGTTTATTTTGTTGAATGAACAAAATTAATGTTTTTGCTTTTCAAAGTTTCGTTTTACTCAACAAAATATTTTGTTCGGGGAACTAAATGTATTTTTGGCCCTATTCAAACAAGTATGTTGTTAACTGGAAGAANTCAACAAAATATTTTGTTCGGGGAACTAAATGTATTTTTGGCCCTATTCAAACAAGTATGTTGTTAACTGGAAGAAACCTTTCTCAGTGTAATGTACAAATGTACACAAAATATATAAAGATCGACATTCGTGATTACATTTTTATCTTTCAATGAAGGTTACGTTATAGAACGTAACGAAGAAATATACAATATCTACCTTGTTGAATCTGATCTCGCCAGTTGACCAAGTTTAGTATAATTAGTTGCAATTACAGTTGCCATTGGTATTGTGTTTAGTATAATGACTATTGTGTAATACATTTTTGTGTCATTGGTTGTACAGTATCATTGTAAATTGTATTGTATATATTTGTATTGTAAGTTGACATGACTTGTTCCATATCTCGAATTTGAGATATCAAGAATGCAAATAAATGAAATGAAATGAAACGAAACATACAGGCTGATTCTAAAATCATGGGACAAACATTGAGCGGTGGTAGATCTCACTAAAACAAACAATTATTGTATAGGAATATATGGGCGGGAGTGATGCAGCAGGTCACTGGCGCACTTTTTGACTGTCCTCAACTATCGCCACCATTTTCAACCAATCACGTCATATGTTGAGGTCGCCAAACATGCGTGACTGTTGGTGGATGCATTTCCAGCAACTGTTTTAACATTTTCTGTACGGAATCACTCGTTAAGTATGCTGCTAATGAACATTTTGTGTTTCCGTCAATGTGTTATGTTTTTGTGTTTGTGCCTCAACGCGTCACTTCCGCCCATATATTCCTATAGAATAATTGTTTGTTNAATGTGTTATGTTTTTGTGTTTGTGCCTCAACGCGTCACTTCCGCCCATATATTCCTATAGAATAATTGTTTGTTTCAGTGAGCTCTACCACCCCTCAATGTTTGTCCCGTGATTTTAGAATCAGCCTGTAGACTAATTTTAAATGTTTTCCAGTGGCGTGTGTGGTGGGGCCTCCTCGTCACAAGGAAATATTCTTATTCTGGACGACCACGAGAAATTATTTATAAAGGCCTATGTGGTCCCTTAAAAGTAAGCACATGTTCATTCTAAGGGAGGGCCTTGGTGTCTGTGGTTGTATGTACGTTATAGTTTTGCCATGTTCCACGCGATAATACACTTACCCACGCGACTGGAGTGACGATGCGTGTCTGAAGTGAATTGCGATCACCACCGGTTTCGCGTTTTACGTATCAATCACCTACACAGTGGCCAGTGCTTGCAGTCATAACCTTGTTTGACTTGGCCCACTCAGGATTTGACCTTTGGTTTTTCCTTTTAATTATGTAATCCCAGCGGCTGTGCTAGACCGTACTCCATTGAAAGAATAAAAAATAAACGAATTGGCGACCGTTTCAAAGTGGGTGTTTACCCCGAATATATATCCCCCTATTATTGTAGTTAGTTTTCCTCCCACTGTAGTGTACAGGTAGGTGTCTATAAAACTTTTCATACTTTGTTCCAGCAATTTATAAGCAACTCGTACATTAAGTTTTCAAGCGTGGGCCCAAGATCCGACAGAATACGCACTTAAGCACAATTCTTAAACCAAGGATTTCGTTTTAGCGTAATTTTTTTTTTACTCTTATGCTTGACTTAAAACTATCGTAGTTAGTTGTACTTGAACGACTGCAACACAGTTTGGCATATTTTTGAAAGATTTCGGACCAACTGCAAACATTTAGCACTAAGAGCAGGGCTGGATTTAAAGTTTGGACGCTCCTAGGCCCAAGAGTTTTTGCCGCCCCCTCTTCTTACAGG
>NQII01004623.1:66031-203164 GCA_002778355.1 Clitarchus hookeri | reverse complement strand
CTTTTCAATAAAGTGGGCCAATCAGACGGATGGGAAAACATATTTTGAACTATTGAGCAATGGGACAAAGATAATTTTTATTGTACTTGAAAAGAACATTACGGCAAATCTCAAAGAAAGTCGTGAAAAATGTAGTTCGAAAAGATATTTTAATTCGGATTCAAACATACACGTCTTAAGCTTAAATAAATGCTTTTTTTCTACGAGACCATTACGACTTACAACGTTACAAGAATTATTTTTAGGCCTGCCCATGAATTTGCTAATTTTACAAGATGATAATAGAAAAAAAAGTGTATTATTTTGCCAAATGGTAACTGTTTAATGCCAATTCCGGAAAATTAAAAAAATATTGGCACTTCAGTACTGAAGTTACTGAAACATTGCCACATAGGCGCGTTTTCGTACTCAACGGTGTCCTGAAAAAGCTACAGTGGGGAGGGCTGTGAAGAACAACTGGGTATTACAAACGTTAAAACAATTAAAGTATTCCCGAAGAAATTGCCTTAAAAACGAAGCACGTTATCTTAAAAAAAACACACACACAAACCCATGAAACTCTCCAAGTTTCCCCAAGTTAACACACTAATGTTACCAACTTGCATACAATCTATACTATATGTATTAGTTGAAACGTCCTTAAAATAATCCAAATAAACTACAAATAGGCCTACTATAACGCACACACAGTGGTTTACGCACTCTTATGGTTAGATTCTGTAAGGTTAGCACATTACGCTTAAATCATTTTTCAACATGTAGTCTAGACACTTTGAAAAACTTTACAAACACTTGCCTTTGTCAGTGCAACGTATAACTCGTTGGAACGCAGGATTCTTGATCATTCTCAGGATACATGGGTAAAAAATTATAATCAACGCTTAGTTATCAAATGAGATATTCTNGCAGGATTCTTGATCATTCTCAGGATACATGGGTAAAAAATTATAATCAACGCTTAGTTATCAAATGAGATATTCTCAGCTGCAAAAATTACTCAAGTGTACCTCATTATATTTAATGTGAAATTCGGACAAAAATTTCCGCAGTAAAACATCCAGGTCTTCCACAATCGCGAATAAAATAATAACTGATAGAACTTTGTACCGAATAAAGCTTTGAAAAACTTAATCATACTTTTTCTATTCCACATACTGCATGTTGCAGTTTGACAGAACCTAATGAAGAAAAAACAGAAAAACTGATACGCTCGCCCCAAGCTATCCAAGAAACATTTATTCAATTAACTAAAAAATGCACTATACTATGTTAACTATGTAATAAAACACAAGTTACCTCACACAGCGCGGGCAACAGTGTGAATACTTAGCAATAGATGACTAAAAACACACTAACAATCATCAAATAACAATACTACCCAAAAGTAAACATGTATATAAGAAACGTGTATTTTGGTCAATATTATATTCCAAAGTAAACTGCTGCATTAAAATTATATCATGCTGGATTGGGAAACGCGCTATGGGCAATAAGTCAATTATGCAGACCCATAAATACAATTTTCAGTCTTCTTTTCACCACTTCCCGAAAAATCACCAAACAAATAACTGGCAAATATTGTGTGTAATTCAAACAGCGCTTCTTACAGTGAGNCCACTTCCCGAAAAATCACCAAACAAATAACTGGCAAATATTGTGTGTAATTCAAACAGCGCTTCTTACAGTGAGAACACTACGGGAGAACTGTGATTAGTGAATTATAATCACACATGAGAATTATCCCAACAAATGTCTAAAGCACGTCTCGTCAACATTGTCTGACGAACTGCCAGTAAAGCTGTTTAAATCACGCGATAAAACTGTTGCGTCTATTTTTGTTGACATTTCGTTTTCCAGAAGTTTTTTTCTTTAATAAAAACTATTTTCCCTAACTTGAATACATCTTAGTTGCATTGAAACTTGTTAAGAGGAAGAGATCAATTTTAAAGCACGCGCGTGACCCTGCAATTTTTCTATGATATAGTAATTTTTGCAATAAAATCACGTGAAATTTTAACACAATCAGGGAAAGCAACTCCACGCATTGTGTCAAATCGAAAAAAAAAAATGTCTATTCTATTTTGTTGTACAGTATCGCGTCTCAAAAAAAAATTGCTATTGGATTCCGTATGGGCACCTTTTGTTTCATCGAAACTTATATCGAAACTCACACAGGTTAACCAGAAAATGGAGTCATCAGTACAATAAAACTTCAAATTGACAATTTTTACTCCTGTTCTCAGCATATGCCTGAAATAAAAACACTTAAATAAACCATATATATATAATGCTATTCTTTCTACTGATGTTCCAGGAACGCTCTGCTTCATACCAGGTATTGAAGTCTTCAATCTCCTTGCCGAGTTCTTTCGAATATACCATCTAGGTACCGTCAGCTGGGGTGACTTTGGCTCATTTTTCGCTCATGTTGTCTTAAAATCTGCGTAAGCAGACCAACAGCTAGAAGCTATTATNAGGGTGACTTTGGCTCATTTTTCGCTCATGTTGTCTTAAAATCTGCGTAAGCAGACCAACAGCTAGAAGCTATTATTTTTTCAATATTTATTTTGAATAGAACAGATGCCAACGAACAATTTAACATACTATTTCAAAACTATACATATTTTATAACATTCAAAACTTACTTCCAAAAAAGTGGGACAATCTCACCTCGACATGGGGCGACTTTGTCTCGAGGCATGGTATAGCTTGAATAATCGTTTAGAAAGACCAGTGAGACAATATAACCTCATTGTTTTCTTCAAGCTAACAAATCTACCTAGTGTAATCCACCATCGCGAACTGGTTTATTTATACCATACGGGAGATAGCGCCTCTTGAATGTTTTGTTCAAGTGCTGGGACAAAGTCACCTCATGGTAAACAAAGCCATCCCGGTTTACGGTATTAGAATTATCATTTTGGGTCAATTTTCAAGGGATCAACCCTGACCCCTGCCAGGCTTNCCATCCCGGTTTACGGTATTAGAATTATCATTTTGGGTCAATTTTCAAGGGATCAACCCTGACCCCTGCCAGGCTTATTGTGTGTCTGTCTTTCAGAAACACATCCCCGGCGGTGTCATTCCCACTGCACAGACAACACACGAGGTACACTCTACAATAAGAAGGGAAGAGGGGTGATGCAGCAATCAGAGCGCTCACCTCCCACCAAGGCGGACCGGGTTCGATTCCCTGCGGTGTCACTCCCGGGATTTTCGCATGAGGGAATAGTGCTGGACGATGTCGATAGTCAGCGGGTTTTCTCGGATATCTCCCGTTTCCCCCACCCTTGCATTCCGGTGCTGCTCCATTTCCAACTCATTTCACCATAATCGGCTCTCAAGACCCCGTTGTTAAGAACCACCCAAATCTCTCCACTCGACTTCATAAAAGAGACTGTGTAAGACTATATCTTTAAGTTACCATCGTCGTTAGACACTGAGCTCGATACTTGCCGGTAATGAGCGCGTGGGATTGGCAGGTTTCTGGGGGGAAATACGTGCAACCAATAAAGGACAGTGCCAGCTGGTAGTTTATATCTCATTTGTTAGCATGTATTCTGTTAGAGAGATGGACTTCTGTCTAGCTGTAAATTTTTGCATTTCATTGGGCGCGAGAAACTGTAAACAAAAACAGTTTTCAGGCAAAAATATGTATGGAAGTACTGTTCACCATTGGCTGTTACCAAACCATCCTATTTTTTTTATTATGGCAGCAGGTAACAAAAATTTTGCTAGCTGCTGCAAGAAATGTCACTTTATTCTCTCGCCTACATCCAGAAAAATGCAAAACACGTGTCTGCTCTTATTAGACGAATTTCCCGGTACTCGAAAACAATATCATGTCAAACCTCGATCAGCATATACAAAGCATGAAACGAATCGTTTCATGAAATCTTTAAGGCTTCAAGACACCGTAAACAGAACAGCGCTCTGAGCCCCCATCATTTTTAATTGATATGCATCTAGGATGTGTAATATGCTCCGTGTGTAATATTGCCCACGAATGCGCTCCGTATTTCGCTGAAACGTTATTCCACAAGAAATGTTACAGTAAAGAAACTTAAATTTAAACTGTATATTAAATGACCATGCTACTTGTTTTGTGCGATAATAAAAACAGAGTTTTATCTTAACTGTAGGTAAAACACTTGCCGCCATTCTCAACAGGTTAGACATTAGATACACATTGCAGCATGTACGTAAACGTAGCTCATTAGCAGTATTAACAATATCTTGGCATACGGCGACCTTCCTGTTTGTCTCTGCATGGCTCTGTTGTCCACAGGGCAAGATGCGTGTGAATAGAACCGAATTTCCGATGAAACTGCCTGAATTATTTCGCACGAGGAAAAATTTTCATAAGGAAAACCAGCTCCCCCAGTTTTGTGACCCGCTGCTCACTGGGGAAAGAGCTGATTTACATTTATGTAAAACAAATTTTTTATTAACTTTTGATAAGAAATATAATGTCTGGTCGTAAACGACATAGGTAGGCCTATATTTCAACAGGAATGCAATAAATACGGCAGATATGAAAAAAAAAAAATATCATCGTGTGGTAAAGTCATATTAAAAGTATGATATTTAATTTGGTAGCCTCTGATATTATTATTTTTTATTAAAATTGGCTCAAAATTATGGTAAAATTATTACTAAAGGTACCACACTGTCACCTAACTGCTAACACACGCAACACATTTTTAATTACTACATGTGGCCGAAGGATATAGCTATGAAAGTACAATGAACAAAAATAAAACCTAAAGGAGCTTTCATAAATGTTCTTGAACCAACTAACTATAGCATATTTACAGCATCTTCGCATTTTCTTAATAAAACCTTTGAAAAATCACCCATGTATGACATATCTAGTTGTTTGCTAAATAATATATGCATGTATCACAGGCGTTTTATACTTCCGTTAACATAAATCTAGCTAATGTTTTGACTGAATAAATCTTTCATATAGAGTTTGCCTATAAATTTTAGTAATTATTTCACAGTTGACAGGAATTAATAACTGGAATAGAAAGAGCATGTTGTTAATTGTTTTTAAGAAATAGTTATCGTGTTATAATTAATAAACTGAAGATTTTTGCATCATTTGTAAAGTAAACATTTTGTAATGCTCTATTTCTGTAAAAACATTAATTTTTGTGAATAAAAATGTATTTTTTACTATTTCCTTGGCGTTTTCTTCCAGGCTTATTTACGTTTAGTTTACATGTAGCGGAAGGATACATATTGAGTAGCCTGAAAGTAGAACTTACGCAGGTCTTCGCAAAAATAGTAAGTAACCACGGAAAGAGTATGCTTTCCCTTGCTTATTGTTACACCATGCACAATAATAAATATATTTTCAAACACACATGCAGCCACTGTCACCAAGTGAGCTATAGCCTAATACTAAGTAACAAAATGGTAAGAACAACTACTCTAAAGTTTTGAAATCAAGGAAACATAACAAACGGTTGAATTAGCCAAACAATTTCTTTAGGACAAAACTCAGAAAATGTATTTCGTTGGAACATCTATTATTATATCTGGTTGCAATAATTCAAACGAATGTCATGTCCGGTGAAACAAAACGTTTCCTTCGTCAAACACTAATTCATGTATATATTTCTGTTGCCATTAAATTCTCTGCATTGTTGGGCGCCAGGTTTCCATCACGGACAGCCAATGAATAGTAAGGCTGTATTTGTCGTAAAAGCATAACGGCTAGAATGGGTATGAGTCACGTGAGGCCATAAACTGAAAGCTTTGGTGAATAGCCAACTACCCGGCCCACAACAACGGGATGGCCTCCATCTCTACATCCGCACATGGTTAGTTTTTTTTTTTCTCTGGGAGGCACTGCCCCCTCCCCAATCAAACTTCATCTCACCCCTTGTGTGCCTAAAAATGTATAAGAGCTTGGGTTTCGTTTTCATAGTCAAAACAACATCATTTTGTTATAAATTNACGTGAGGCCATAAACTGAAAGCTTTGGTGAATAGCCAACTACCCGGCCCACAACAACGGGATGGCCTCCATCTCTTCATCCACACATGGTTAGTTTTTTTTTCCTCTGGGAGGCACTGCCCCCTCCCCAATCAAACTTCATCTCATGCCTTGTGTGCCTAAAAATGTATAAGAGCTTGGGTTTCGTTTTCATAGTCAAAACAACATCATTTTGTTATAAATTTAAATAAATGTTTTAAGAACACCAATTTCTGTGCAGTGTAATGTAAAAAAAAATTTTTTTGGATGTCTTAATTTTTGTCCCTGTTTAAATATTGTTTAATTGTGGTATTATGATACTTAAGGTACTTACTTAACACGCAACTTAAATACAAAACTTCAATCACGTAAGTTTCTCCGTTTGCCAGCGAAGTTCGAAGAAATCTAAGTACACAGACAGAAATTTAGCTGGTGGTCTACACGGCCATGCAACTAAATGACTCGAAGTTAACTTAGCACATTTCAAATGAACACGTTTACAAATTCCACAAGCGTGAATGGATACATTCTAATGGACACACTGTCTGCATTCTCCCTGTAAAGTTGGCAGTGACGTATAGAAGTAGCTCCATATTTTTATGTTGTATTAAAAGTGTAGGTAATTTCTAATTACTGTCCATTGGAATTGTTATTTTTTTTTTCTTGATTTTAAGCACAATAATGGAACAATTTTCTAAATTATTAAAATATTTACGTTCCTTACCATTAAAAAATGTTAGTTAATCAACCCATAGATAGTCCGCTATGGTATATTCGCGGTTTATTCACACTTTTTAAATCACACCATTGAAAAATCACTCCATATATGACGTGCTTGGTTGTTTCCTAAATATGCCATTTATCACAAGCCTTTTTATATCTGTATTAAAATAAAAGTTCCTTATTTCAGGTTAAATTGAAATTTTACTAATTTTTTCTTTTTAATTACAATATTTTATTTATAACTAACATGAATAAAAAAGACGGAAAATAGATGTGTTGGTAATGCCTAGTAATAAATAGTTCTTACGCAAAATATTATTAAACTGAGTGCGCACGAATGCTGCTCGTTGTCCCTTTGGTGTAATTCCCTAGACTTGGTTAAGCTTTGTTTAAATGAAGGGGAGAAATATCCTGGAAGTAGAAATTTAGCAGGGCTTCAGTAAAGTTGGAAGTGATCGTGAATGAACTATAGTCATAAAATCTATAGCTTTATTAGTGTGTACCGGTGGAGGAAGGATACACAGTCGGCTAAAAGANCTGGAGGAAGGATACACAGTCGGCTAAAAGAGGAACCAAGTAGGGTTATTTTATACCTACTGATTATGTTGGTATAGCTAATCACGGAAATCCTATTCGTCTAGTTTTATCTCCTTTTACCAATGAAAGTAGCGGTTTCTTGAGTAAAAATCCCTTTTAAACTACCTGAAAATCCCTACACACGCTTTAAACCCAATATTAGTGATATCACTCAGAGAAATACTAGTTCCTGAAATTCAGTTAAGCTGCTAAAGACTAATGAATCAGTTGTGTGAACCAGTATTCCTTTTGTACGTTCGTGTTTGAGATAGACACTTCAATATTTTACACAACATGTTCTACATTTTAAATACTTTTAATCAGCCTTAACGAAATATACAAGTTTTTAATATAGCCTATAATTTTGANACATGTTCTACATTTTAAATACTTTTAATCAGCCTTAACGAAATATACAAGTTTTTAATATAGCCTATAATTTTGAGAAAAAAAAATTGTGACTGTGATTGTATTCAAACCTTTTATTTAAAAAAAACTGGATTGCCCTGAAATAAATGCATAGGCATATTCTGTGCACTTAAACTGCTTTACGAAATTAAGAAGCTAATCTAAGTGGCATATGAAACAGTTTCTACTATTCATTATTTAATTAAAAACTTACAATAGTAGCTTAACTTACGTGGTTACCACTATTCACGAGTCACAGCTTTAACTGTTCATTCAAGNGAAACAGTTTCTACTATTCATTATTTAATTAAAAACTTACAATAGTAGCTTAACTTACGTGGTTACCACTATTCACGAGTCACAGCTTTAACTGTTCATTCAAGGTTTTTTTTGTATATTTTGTGGATATTTAATGATTTAGTGACAAAATATCGATGATAACTTAATTAAAATACATGATAATTTAAAAAAGAACACTCATAGTTATGTTTTAGTGGAAATGTGATCATTGTAATTATAATATCAATTCTTACAATTTTCAAAAAGTTATTTTAACACGAAATTTGGTTTTAGATAAAGTATTTAATAAAGTAACAGGAGTAGGATGTTGCAGTTTATTTGAAATCTGAGACCTAGACCAGCTCGCGTTAATGGTTTTAATTTATATTTAGACTTTAGAATTTTATCTAATAAGTTAAAATTGAAATACGACCGAACCGCATAGACCATTTCACATCAAATATTCTTCATAACATTTTAACAACGTGAATTATTTTGAGCTGTGTCCTAACGTATTAATTTTGTTCAGTTTTCAATTTCGTGTGCAACTAATGCACAAATTTAAAATTCTTATAGCTCATTTAATTTATTTTTGAATAGTCATTTTCCTTTATTGATTGTCATATATTTTTCAGACCATTGGGCCTATTTCATATTACGACGTAACATGATGAAATACGCTATAAAAATAATAATTTAAGGCTCTTGAATTCTTTTAAGCAGAAAAGCTAATCTAGGTTATAGTGAGCAGCTGCTCTGCTTCATAAATTAACTACAGTGGTATCAATTTCAGAGGTCACCACTGCTCACTAGTATCCTCCAGAGCTAAGGAGGTAGCCTCAAGTAAGGCCTAAAGCGAACTCAAGGGGCCCGCCTACCTGGACCTATTTTCCGCGTTTGAGGCCAAGAAGCGCTGGAGCCATAAGGACTACACTGTTACACGCATCAAGCGTGCCATCGCCACTGAGCACAAGGCTCTGAACTGACGTGCAGTGTTCTCGTTGTGCTGCCTCTACCTATGGGTCTTTCAGCGGAATCCCTATCATTTTATTGGTAGAAAGTCTGAAGCAAGATTCACTGCAGGCCCCTCAAGTACTTTTGAGTGTATCTGACTCGCAGGGGAGACCGGGGCACGTAAGAAACAGGGGCACAGGGGCACGTTGGCACACTAGCTGTAGTTCTCTAAAGAGATACAGGATCGCGCCACCAGTCTCACACGGGGTGTGTCAGTTGATCGTCTTGTCCCTCCGTTGGCGATATTCAGAATGGTAACGGCTTCAGCGGAAGAGTGAACTTTATGTATTTCTTGAACTTGTAAGTAAAATTTCACTTTGACTTATAATCCTAAATAACATTGCATATATTAAATGTAAATATTTTAGTTTATATTCACCTTAAAGACGACTGTTTTAGGTTTGCTTGTCGCTATCAATAAGAGTTTAGTTTGTGGTGTTGATAATTTGAGGTTAATAGAAATAAGTAACCGAGTGAAGGGGCACGTTGGCAAAATGAATAAGGTGCATGTTGGCACACTGTGCCAACATGTCACGTAACATTAAAATTTAATTTATTCCTTACCAACCGGCTTTTGTATCCCCAAATTGTTTATGCAATTATAATAATAAATATATTTGAATATTATAATAAATTTGGCAGGTTTTGCACCTTTTTTTATGTCGCTGCCATAAACAGAGGATAAATATTAAAAATAACAGTTTCTTCCTCAGATCTCATTATGGTGCGCACATACAAGAAGAAGACTACCAGAGGTCAAGTATCTGCTGAAGCAATGGAAGCAGCCCTACTTGCAGTAAAAATAACGCATCGTTCAATCAGAGGAGCTGNAAATTGTTTATGCAATTATAATAATAAATATATTTGAATATTATAATAAATTTGGCAGGTTTTGCACCTTTTTTTAATGTCACTGCCATAAACAGAGGATAAATATTAAAAATAACAGTTTCTTCCTCAGATCTCATTATGGTGCGCACATACAAGAAGAAGACTACCAGAAGTCAAGTATCTGCTGAAGCAATGGAAGCAGCCCTACTTGCAGTAAAAATAACGCATCGTTCAATCAGAGGAGCTGCCCAAGATTTCGATATACCATTTAGGACTCTGGGTAGATACTGTGCTTATTACAAAAAATTCCACAAATTGGGCCAGCATCAACACAGCCTGCAATGGTATTGCCACAGTGTGCGGCAGCGTCGTCGTAGACTGCGGCAGCAGCGAAATAGCTTGATACAGCATCACAACAGCCTGTATCACTGTCTCCACAGCCTGTGGCAGCATCACCACAACCCATTGCGGCAGCAACGCAGCTGGATACAGCATCACAACAGCCTGTATTACTGTCTCCACAGCCTGTGGAAACTGTTCCTGCATCTTTACCCTGGGCGAAATTGAGCTACTTTAAACCATTGAAGGTGTGTCTATAAAAATTGGTTCTAATGTATTTAGTATTTCTTGACATCCCATCGTGCGCCTATTCAGAACAGTCAATTTATTTAAATGGGAGATAAAAACGAAGATCAGCTATTTTGACAGACACGCCAATAAAGAGGGTTTTTGGAGTAACAGGAATCTAAAAATAGAAAGAAAAAGGGCCGTTTTATAAATAAGAAACCGTCAAAAAAATATTTTTCCTTCTGCTAATACAACAACAAAAACGCAGACGGATAAGTTCTTGCCCTTTGAAATGGGAAGGTGAAGATGAGGATTGCCTTTGTTTTTGCTGCTTAGTGCTTAATACAGCAAATCGGAATGTGGTCAATAATGGGTTCAGTGTACCAAGTGTAATAAATTGGCACATGAAAACTGCATTTCTGGAGACACTGTATTATATGTGTGTTTCGATGTTGTGAAAATGATGGAAATTAAATTGTTTATCTTGTTCAAAGAAACAAGTTTGTTGTATTTTATTACGTGTTTTTTGTATAGCCTATTAATACATTTTCGTATTCTCTATGCTATTGCAAGATTCAATCTTAAAATCCAGTGACATTTGTATGTTGTGTCAACTTGCTTCAATAACAGGGCAGATTGCCACAGGTGACTCTACTTCAGTTATAGTGGTTTTGAAATTATCATATTTCAGTGTGTGTAAAGCTAGCAATTCCAAGATGTGCTTTAAGGTCTATTAGTTACATTCACGTTATGAAACTTTAACAGAAGTTAACAGACCAATTATTAAAAATAAATTGACAAAACTGTGCTAACTTGCCCCTGTCTCCCCTATATACGTCGCCGCGGTGGTGTAGAAGTCAGACTACTCGCCTCCCACCTAGGCGAACCGGGTTCGATTCCCGGCGGGGTCGCTCCCGGATTTTCGCAAGTGGGAATCGTGCAGGATGATGTCGCTGGCTGGCGGGTATTCTCGGGGGTCTGCCGTTTCCCCCGCCCTTTCTTTCCGCAGCTGCTCCATACTCACCTCACTTCACCCTCATCGGCACTCAAGACCCCTCAAATCTCTCCGCTCCACTCTGACACGTGTATTTTGAGATAAAGCTCTTTGAAAAAGCACTTTTTAGCAATGCTCGAGTGTTCTGAAATTATGTTTCTAACGTGCCTAACATCTTGACAGAACTTAACAGGCCTCCCCTGAAGCGTGTATTCTATTCGTAGGCTAGCTTATTGGACGTGCGTTTAATAGTTTGATGGGAGGACGTGTATCTCAAACGCTCTGCAGCGCGTCTCAAGCGCGAGGTAGGCGGGCTGTATAAAAAGCCATGAAGTTCAGCCACTGTAACAATCGGTAAGCTGCTACCGATTCCCGCTGGAGCCGTTTTTGCAAATTCTGTTTCATATTTACTATTTCGGTTTAGAGTGCATTAGTCCTGATAAGAAAAGCCATATTCTGAAGTGAGTTACAAAGTGTCCGCCTCTGCACGTACAGGGATTTTTTTTTTTGTGAAAACCTTAAACCTGTTCACATCTGAAGATTTTTAAAAACATAGTTAAATCCTCGCAGATACTTACCAAATCTCCAAATAACTAATAAATTTAGTTTTTTTTATGCTAAACAGTTTCAAATGTATACCAGTAAAATAATGCGGTGCATTCCTCGGAATAAAGTAACATTGATTTATTCGAACGCATATTCTGATATTCTCCTACGACGCAGCATCTATTATTATGCCAAAACGTATCAATAATGTAATTATTTTCTTTATTTTTTTCTTTTTTCGATTTACGCCCTGTATTAAATTACAGAGTCGCGTGCAGCTTAGTTACAAAAATAAAATAGCGTGCATAGGCCTAATTAGTAAGAACCTGAAATATTCACGTTATTATTTTGCATTTCGCTGAACTTCACAGTATTGTATATACTCCAGCCAGCATCGTTTCTCCATTGGCTGCTGCCTAGCTGTAAGGCCATTACCATTATGACAGGTCTGCACGCAATTCGGGCACATCAATGTCAAAACATTATTTATTGATGCTGAGCTACCTAGGGATTGTAAGATATAATATGGTTCAATGACAAACTAGTGCAAACATACAAGTACACACTGACCGCCGTGTGCTTCAATATGATGCACAGCTGTATTTTTATTCTGGTCATGTGCATCACATCACTCTAAACTTTAATCAGTGGTAAAGAGACAAATAAGTGAAAACAGTGAGAATTGAGCAACTGATAATCAGTGCCGGATAACTGATTAATATAGTGGTTGAATGCACTTATTTATTTGTGATTTCCCACTGAATGTCAAGAATGTCACTGATATAAATCACTTGTTCCCAGTTAATTTGCCTGTCAGCAGTAGCTTGTCAACTGACTTTCAGTGAAAGATTTTTCACTGATTGATATCACTGATTCAGATTTAGAGTGCATGTATTCACGTGACTCTGTAACATCTTCCCTAGATTTTTCTATAAAATATGCTAATTTTCTCGATCTTATTAAACTTGAGTGATAAATTCAATAAAAAGATCTTGACGAAAACACGCATTTTACGAAAAATGTGGTGGCAGTCAAAGTGTTAAAGTATGACGTTCAAGAAATAATAAGGTAAATTATGCAGGTCTACTAATTAGCAATTATGACTCCAAATCAGCCTTCTAGTATATCAGCGGGACCATACACTCAGTTTAGTCGCTGCTATCTAGGTGGGCCAGTTATAATAACGTAACAATTTGAAGCAGTCATACCGAGATGTGTATACTTGCATGCCTTGCTGCGCTCAGAGAAATGCCGAAGCCCGTGCGTGAAATAATCCCCTGGCTGTGTTTGTTGCTGGTGAAATACCACGAGTCATCGCTGAAGCAACATCGTCACGAGCAGTGTCAAAATATTCATGAGATTCCAGTTATCTCCAAATCAGTGACTCTTGTTGTTTCGTGCTCCACAGCACGCCGGTCTAATACATTCACAGCTGCACGGCATGGTTCACTGACTCGCCGATTCACTGCTAGCCATTGAAATGCGAGTATAGGCTGTTCTCGGTTAAGGTTTGTTCTACTTAGGTTGGACAACTCAATGCTTTTAGTTTGGAAACAAAACATTTTCGCCACTAGGTAAGCGCTAGTGTTGCACACGTACAGGATTTTCTCTATTTTCTACGTTAAAAAAACAAAAACAAAATAGTTGCAATAATCATAAATCAAATTTAAAATAACTTCGTAATTAAAAACAATTTTTCTTTTTTATTATTCACGTAGCTTAAAATGTTAATTATAAGTGATCTCTTTGAAACACTGCGCACCTATCGGCGGAAATATTCCCTATGCCAAACTCTCTCATATGCAAACTTGATTTGTTCCTAACCTGAGGAGAATTTACCTCATCACGGTAAACTGAGCACTTTTTAAATCCCTGCTTAAGCTATACGTGCAAGCACATTGTGAATTCTTCGCTCGTATGTAAAATTAACATATCCATGGGCTTGATCACTTTATTAATGCTTCGGTCAAGTGTGACTTTGAAATTATACTAAAAGTAAATACTTTTAAAAATTTGTTAATTCTTATATACGTTAAAAGAACAGGAAGCAAAATAAGTCGTGTCAGTAATCACAAATGTTTACCTAACAATTTTAATGCACGTTAAGACATGGAACTACTTCTCGCCCGTCGTCACCAACCTCACTAGAAGCATTCCACCGAGTGCCTGTTAAAATATAATACGCAGTTAGGTGCTGTGACATTTCTCATAGGTAGTGACAGTGATATTTCGAGAAAAGATTTCGAGACAAGGTACAGTACAAAGCACTGTAGGGTCATCCAACGTCTTTGATTGGCTAAAAAACTGTTCTGGCCGGTGTTAACCGTTTGCACACGAATCACGAAGGTTCAGTGTCGGAGTTACTTAGTCCTGAGTGCCTTAGTCAAAGACGGACACGGCACCAGCAGCCAATGGAGGTATAACAACAGCTGAGTTGTGTATATAGTATTGAAGTCTACTGTGTGCTCCGATTTTTACGCGTAAAGTCACTAGTCCTACTCATAGGTTGATTACACAAGTGCTTAATTAACCGTGAACACCTGTAGTTACGGATGCGCTGGCGGTGAGCGTGTTTCGCTCGTGGACGGAATGCGCATTAGAGAGCACTATTCATCTGTCAAGTAACCAACTTCCGACTCGCAGAAGTGAACTGTCCCCCCCCCCCCCNCCAGGTGTCTAAAACCAAATATATTTTAAGATAATAAAGGACAGATTTTGCGATTTTTTTTTTTCTCGAAACAATTCTACTGTGCTGCCCTCATGCGACGTCGCGTGATAACGGCTTTCTGCGCATTGAAACGTGTATAATGTCTCATTTAAAATGTTGGCCTGACTGAGTATAGCGCTACCAAATATCTTGCGTCGTCACAATGCACCGGTAAGATGGCCACCGTAGCTTGCCTCACGCACTTCAATACTATTGGTATAAAGTTGTCCTGTATTGTCTTTACATTTGCTTGAACTACGGTTACCACACTGTTTACACAAAATAAATTTGTGTATGTATATTTAAAATAATTCTAGATATTTTTCTTTTTGATAAAAAAAAATACACCCGGAACTTACCGTCGCATGGTTTTCATTAATTTTCCTGGCACATAGTAAGCAATCGGAAAGAAAGCATGAATATTATGCTCAAGGTAGATATAACTATAGGAAACTCGTAAGAAATTTAATTTTTTGCGAGTTGTCAGGAAATGTATCCAACAAGAATAGTTAGGCCATACTGGCAACTGAATCGAAAAGGAAAATTGTTTAAGTGCTTGCATTTTATGTTTCATTACACTTATCCATGTGGTCAATATCAAAAATTTAAGTACGCTAGACTTATTTTTCCTGACGAAGTCTTCTTCGAAGTAAATATATTAATCCGCCAGTATGGTGTACTCAAAATTACACACGTCACGACTTCAGCAAGAACCTGGCGTGTCATGAATACCGTCTGTTGATACTTGAAGTTATAGTAGGCCTACCATAGCTGTTGCCCCACCTCAGCTTCAGTATTGATCATCACCAGCAGAAGTGCACGAAGGGAGGTTTACACTACAACACTTATAGCATGCAATTGTAATGCGACCACAAGTTCTGACAATGGTAACAAGAGGCACACAAAACAATTCTGTAATTTTACAAAAAAAAAAATTTTGGAAACTAGTTGCCAAAAATGTTTTTAGTACCATTACAAGTTAATATTTGTAAATTTCACAAGTGTCAGTATTACTGCAAGAATTTTCCTGTAGTTCTGCAAATCCTGTTTTTGCTCAAGTACAAATTCAACATGTTAACAACAAAATGTTTTGTAGAATACTAGAATTTGTATTTTTGAAAGAAATTTTCTGTTCGGTTTACAATTTTTTTTTTCTGCGTAGGCCAATGTAATACTGCGTGGAAACTGAGAGTAAATGGTTCTCTCGAAATTTGCGTAATTGTACAAGCACATACAAGATAAACAAAATATCCACATTCCACATTTTGAATTCTGTATCCGGAGTACTTATTTTACGAATTGTTATTTTTCTGTAGGTTCAAAATATTTACAGTGAATATCTCTGATTCTTTCATATACAACTATTACACCACTAAACCAGGCCTAACAGTAATGTCAAATGCAATCCACCCATTTCAGTCAAATTCGGGAACCTCATTTCGCCTACACTATTAACTGATAAACAAAGAGGGCAAAATACGTTAATTCATTTTACGCCGTGCTGGACATCGAAGCTTGCAACTTTGCGTAACTTTTGAAATTTGGGTTCTCAGATTATTTGAATCGCTTTAAAAAGGACTGGCCAATAAAACACCTCTAAAAAGAACGAATCGTGCGCAACCCTGTCACAGATCACTAAAGAGGCCCGCCTGCCTGCATCGTTTCCCTCCTTTTTTGCCGAGAAGTGCGGGAGCTATAAGGGTTACGCTGGCAGGCACGTGCTACAAGAGCTCTATCGCCGCTACGCACAGGGCTCAGAACTGGCGTGCAGTGTTCTCGTAGTGCTGCGTGTACGTATGGTATTTTCAACGGCGACCATATCATTTTATTGATGAAAAGTCTGTAGCAAAGTTCAGTACAGGCTCCTGTTGTAGTTTGGCTCGTGTACAGTTAGTATGTTTTAAGATACGGCAGTCTGAAAAATCCGTTTTTAATTATATTGGAGGGCTCCAAAATTAAATATGTACGGCATGCGTGGTAACTTTAAAGTAGCATTTCGTCCTCGTCTGGGGTATAATGTATTTCCGTACGTAAACATACTGGGGGCACGTTTAACAGTCTCGTAAACATACTGTAACCTAGTTCAAGCGCCAGGCAGGTGGGAGGGGCCTTAAGAATACGAAAGTGAAACCGCCCTGTAAATAGCGAACTCCAACCGCACACGCCAGCAAAGTGGCGTCACTGGCCAGTAACACGACACAGTACACCAATCGCCAGTCAGCGCCTGCTAACTTACGTGAGAGGGGGGGGGGCAGTCCAGCCAATACGGGACCTTTCGCAAACACGCAGTGGCCGATCAGACACAAGGCCCACTTCCAGAGATTAGCGCTGCCAATCAGCAGATGAGCACACCCACATCACAGAAACTGACACGGCATTTCGCTTCTACATACATACATACATGCATACATACACACACACGCATATATATATATATATATATATATATATATATATATTCTATTAAAGTTGCGTGGCCCCAACAGCAAGCCCAAGGCCTAAGATAAAAAGAAGAGGAATCAAAATAAAATTAAAGGGAATCACACCCTCGCATTACCCATATAGAGCGCGGGTATGGGTGTTACGAAAGAGCAATCGGTCTTAACTGGCCACGTGAAAAAAAAGTGGCCTTGTCAAGAGTAAAACTGGCTTCTTATTATGGCACCAGCCAATGAGCGAATGATAGCGGTTCGAGTGAAACTTGGACCGTGGAATTTAGACAACAGGTCGCTGAAGAAGCAACTTTTTTTCCGATTCCTGTTCTTGAGGAATAAATTAAATTTTTTTCCTCGTAAATGCGTAAACTGAGCTTTACAATTATTTTTTAAAATATTTTTTAACTCTTCATGGAAACATAAGCAATAACTTTGGATGTACGGCAACTGCAACCCAATAACTAGGGCCAGTGTCTTTTCGCGTAAAAATCGGAGCACACAGTAGATTTCAATACTATATACACACATCAGCTGTTGTTATACCTCCATTGGCTGCTGGTGCCGTGTCTGTCTTTGACCAAGCCACTCAGGACTAAGTAACTTCAACACTGAACCCTTTTGATTCGTGCGCAAACGGTTAACACGGACCAGAAAAATTTTCAGCCAGTCAAAGAAGCTGGATGACCCTACAGTGTTTTGGAGTGTATCTTGTCTCGAAATCTTTTCGCAAAATATCATTGCCCATACCAATAACAAATGAAGTTTGAGAAGACAGTGAAAAAAGCGTTTAAATGTAAATTTGGGAGAAATACTTTTCATTAAAAATATATATATAATTTAAGTTATTTTGATAAGCAATTACAATATATCATATTAACTTCAGTTTATGAAGAAACAAAGAAAATAGTTATGATAGAATAGTTTTTACATTAAGCAGAAGAAACAAAGATTACTAAACTTACACATGTAACCATACCTCCCTAATGGTAAGGAATAGATGCCACTGTGTATAGGATATATTCATTTATTTTTATATTTATGATCCTTATTGCCTTCTTGAATATATT
This sequence comes from Clitarchus hookeri, assembly GCA_002778355.1. Taxonomy (NCBI): domain Eukaryota; kingdom Metazoa; phylum Arthropoda; class Insecta; order Phasmatodea; family Phasmatidae; genus Clitarchus; species Clitarchus hookeri. The sequence continues at coordinate 185,032 of NQII01004623.1, read as the reverse complement.
TTCCTTTCCACACGTATTACTAACATCTCCTGCTTACACAGTAGGCCTACTAAATACTGTACATTTAACCATTTATTACACATCGTGCAGTCAGCTACGTTATCAAATAGTTTAATTTTTCAGCACTCAGTGTAGGGTTGGCCACATTATGAAGTTAGACTGTTGTTAAAATGGCATGTGGGCACACGTATACGATTAGTATGTTAATTCTTCTTACGTGGCTTCTTTGTCGGTTTTGTGAGTTTTCTTCCCTGGCAGTTTCGACTGCTTGTTCTCATACAGAATTTTACACCTCAGAACATGTTATAACTTATAACTTATTACTTCTCCCTGTTCCGATTTATGCGGATTGTTTATACTAGAATTGTATCCAAAGTGAGATTCTAAATATCAAAATTGTAATGACAACATTTAAAAAAATAAAATTTGAAACGTCTAATTAATTTGTGAACCAGAGTAATTATATCCTTCTTAATAGGATCATGACAGGTACTCAATAGTATCCTGCAGTTAATTGAGTTGCCGCATCCAGTTTTCTTTTGTCTACCCTTGCATCCCTCCGAAAAAATGCACAATTCTAGCTCTTAATATGAAACTGTAATTACACAGTCGCCCTACCCACATAAATGAAAACTGTGATACATTTAGGTGCTACCTAATAATTGTTTTAAATTCCAAATAAAAATAATTAATGTTAATTTTATATTTTATTTTAGTATTTTACGATACTGTAATATTTCCTTTAATGTGTGTCATTTATACCCAACATTCTTTACTGCTAAAATGCGCTTTCGCTCATGTCAGTAAAGGATGATATATTTATGCTAAGTGGAGGCGAGATGATGCACACCGCAGAATGGGGCCATTCCGTAAAAACACTTGTGCAAGGATCTATTATTCTTCCTGATGAACATGTCGGCCAAGTACAACATTAAATAAAAATAGTTATATCTGCTTAGAACACCCAATGACGTTATAGGTACTACAAACAAACCTTCCTTTCACCAACAAATCCTGTTACTGCTGCAAAAATAGTACTCGTTTCCGCTGTAACATTGAGGAATAGCTATGCGTTCCACTAAGTTATGCGACTTTCAACTATGCACTGGGAACTCTGGTGTATCTTCCGCTATGGCATCTATCCCACAGTTACTTCATGCATTTATATATCTGTGTTCTACGCTTCCTTACACTAGAACAATGTAATTACTGATTCAGTCTTAAAGGAGTTAAATTTATTTTACAGGATGAGAAACTTAGCATCCAAAATTCAGTAAGTTCATTCTGATCTGCATTATGTAACCATGAGATTTCCTTTAATAATCGCGGAAAGTGATTGACAAGTAAATAGCGTATTCATACCTGCAGTTTTTTCGTGCCGGCCGTTCTGTGTGTGTGAAGGTTCTTACTCATTAAATACTCTAATATTGTAGATCATAATTCGTCTGCGAACAGCTAGACAGGGCTTTGAAGGTTTACAAGACAGGCCGCTGTCTATTTGAGAGCGAGCCGTGTAACTGACAGGGCACGCCATGCTGTAGCAGATTTTTTATTTGATAGGCTATAATTGCCTGAAACATTCTTCTTTTAGGCACTCATTTCAGAATAGCGCCTATGGAGATCTGGAAGTCAGTGTTTTAGTTTATCAAGTTTAAGCCTTATTTAACTTTGACTCTGTCAATCCATAGTGCGTAACTCAATGGATTGCATTAAATCAGCAGTGATAAACTGTTTTTCTTTATTTTTACATAAGGAACCAAATGTGATAGAAAATTATTGACTTTCTACGCAACGACAGCAACATTGTCACACATTAGCAGATTCAAAATAATACGTTCATTCTGTGCTAAGTCCTAAGAGAATTTCATTTCTAAAAATGGATCTGACATCAAAGCTACAGTGAAAAAGGATGAATTAAAGATGGCACATGCAGTAAGGTTTGGTGACACGAGCAAATTTCGCTTATGTATGTTCTCGTAACTGCTGTTGCAAATTCACCTCTTCTGGGTGACTTTACCTAAATACGGTATCATCTGTCGTCGTATTCTGACAGAAGACATAGCTTCTTGAATTAAATATTCATCGAATTTGTTTTCTTGGGAGCGGTTGTGCAGCAGTTACGCGAGCAGTCACTTCCGGGGATGTCCAAATTACTAACATTTGCGTGGGTGGGCTGGGTGGACGTTGATGTTGTCCCAGGCTGTCCACGTAAAGGGGTGGCCAATGCGTGGGCCATCACTTACGCAGAATTAAATAAATATTTCTAATGTGAGAATCTCAGCCTGCCATGTCAGGATACACCAAATGGGAGAAGGAACTCTTTTATCCCACATTATGTTAATAATTTTAAAAATATTATTATGTTTTAGTGTGTAACGTTAGAGTCTCTTTTAACCTCATTTACTGCTATATCCGATACTCAGATATATGTGACTTATCCCCTCCACTGCCCCCTTTATTTCGCGTCTGCTTGCCTGATTTATTTTTGCACATTCTCCTTAAACACATCCCACCATTTTGCACTGCTCGAAAGTGCTTGCCTACAATATGCCTTGGATTCCTTTGGAGTATGATGATAAAACTGCAAGTCTGCACAGTGAATAACATAGTCAAATAATCAAATGGGCACTAAATAATGACTAAAACCAATAAACAAATAATCACTTATGCCATGTTGTAATTAAAAAATTTTGTAATCACTAAGTTTCCACACACACATTATAGTGTTGTACACGAATAAAATAAATAACGGAGAAAAATAAAAATTAAATCATATCATACACTTACTGACAAAATAATTCAACACCTAGAATAAATAGTGGAAATGAAACTCCCCCTGCTGAAAGTTCACGTAAATTAAATGCTATAATTATAATATCAGATCACACGGACAACACAGTTAGCAGTACGGGTATACCGCTGGTATCACTTCGGGAGGATGTAGCACTGTCTCGGGTATGGATATATGCTTATTTGTAAAAAAAAGTTGATCACACTGAAGGTGCCATCACAGGGTCACATAAGTGGATACGGGTACATGACATGGTGGTATGTAGCCTACGGTATACAGAAAACCTTAAGAAAATGTAACACACTTAGCATGTATTGTTGGGGATCAACAATTGTAGGATGCACATAGTATGATGTTGAACCACCCGTAGCATGATATGCTGCGATAAGGTCGTGCATGAAGGTATACAGATGTTGGATGTTCTCTTGAGAAAGATCCTGCCACAGCTGGCGCGACTGACCCTCCAAATCTTCCGTAGTTACTGGTGGCCAAAGTTGCCGTCCAATCTGGTCTCAAATGTTTTCGATGGGTGAGAGGTCTGGGGACCTTTGGCCAAGAAAGAATGTTGACATCACGAAGGCAGGCCAGAGACACCCGTGCTGTGTGAGGCAGGGTATTATCCTACTGGAAAATGGGGTTGTCGAGCTACATCAGGAAGAGGAGCGTACATGGTCGCAGAATTTCCTGGACATATCGCCGCACCATCAGGGCAGTGGGGTGTGGGAATAGTAGGAAATGGCACGCTACACCATGAAACCTCTCGCTGGGGCAGTGTGCAGCTCTGTAATGAAGTGTGGATCATGGCGCTGAGCAGGATGTCTCCAAACTCAAATTCGGCGGACGTCTGAATATAGAAAGATCAGTGATTCGTTGCTGAACGCCATTCATCGCCAGTCCGCAAGCCGCCATGTTGCCCATTCCTGGCAAAATGTCACACGTGCTCGGCGATGCTCAGGTCATAATGGCAGACGTCTTAAGGGATGCCGCCACAACAGGTCCCGCTCTGCTAGCCGCTTGGATACGGTACTGGTGGACACAGGCGTATTCCCAGCTGCCATGACATGTCCCTGGAAGGTGCGCAGTGACGCCCGTTGAGCGCTTACTGCCTGTCGCTCGATGAAACGAACATCTGAACTGGTGGCCCGCCGGGGTTGACCCGACCCTTCTCGACGGGTGTGTGTACCCTCCTGTTCCCACTGCGTCCAACACCGATTCACAGTGTAAGCAGAATGGTTCAAGTGGCGAGCGATACGCCGAAACGTCTAACCTGCCTCTTGGAGGCCGACGATGGGGCCTCTCTCAAAGTCATCCAGGTGGGCAAAGGCTTGTCTAATGCGCCGTTCTCTGAACTTGGCTCTGTGTCTCCCACTACTCATACTGCTACTAAGACCTTATACTGTTTCTTGTAGTTATGAATGATAGAGAGATAGGTATTGCCCCTGGTTGCACATCAGTAGAAGGAAACAGTGTTAAACACAAATGAGACACATGTCAGGCTATGACGATACTGTGTGGTAACTTTCGTCGTACTCGCACGATTCGTTCATTGTGATCAATTTTTTGTAAATGAGTGTAGGTCTACGTGCCAGTTTGGTTATCGTTATGTGAGATACGTCGACACACAGTAGTTTTAAATGACCCTTGATATCCTGCAGGTCGCCAAAGGGTCGGAGTTGAATTCCGAACTAATCCCACGCATGTTTTTTTGGCGAAGTTCGTATGACCTTTCTGGCCACGAGAACAACTCAATATATTGCAGGCGTTCCTTTGACACATGAGGAGCCGTCTACGGATGAGCGTCGTGTTACTAAAAGACTGACTGTTTCAAAGTTATGTTTCGTGAGACGTAACACACAAGGACGCGAGATGTTACTGACGTACGCTGTTACGTTAGGGTCCCATAAATCACTACCAGAGGTGACCTGAAATCGTACGCTATGGCTCCCTAAAGGAGTAATACAGGCGTGTCTCTCCACAACAGATACAGGTAGCTTCCTCACAACTAGAAGTCGCCAACTTGCTTACGACTGTCTTGTATGGAAGTGCAGAACCGAGATCAATCGTTTAACATGATGCGACGCCCCTCGTCATCACTGCATGCCCCTCGGTTATGGCATCACTCTGAATTAACCTCTGGTGTTGATGGTAGCGCCTGGCCCTTGAACTGCGTTGCAGAGTTTTTGAAATATTGGTTTTTTGACGAGACTACTAAACGCGCCCCCAGTATGTTTACCTACGAAAAGGCATCATACCCCAGATGAGGACGGAATGGTACTTTAAAGCTACCACGCATTCTGTAAATATTATTTTGTAGCCCTCCAATATAGTTAAAAACGGCTTTTTCAGACTACCGTATCTTAAAATATAGTAGCCGAACACGAGCCAAACTACAATAAGAGCATGTATTGAACTTTGTTATAGACTTTTCATCAATAAAACGATAGGGTCATCGCTGAAAGTCCCAATGGTACACACAGCATTACATGAACCCCTGCCAGCCAGTTCAAAGACCTGCGCGTAGGGGCGATGGCGCTCTTGTAGCGCGTGCCAGTGTAATCCTTATAGCTCTCGCGCTTCTAAGTTAAAAAAGGAGAAAAACGATTTAGGCAAGCGGTCTCCTTTCAAGCAGGGGACGGTGAAGCCGAAGTCCAGCTAGTGCCAATAGCCTCGACATGGTACGGGATGACACGGTGTGTTGTAGAGCGTGCAGTAACTGTGTCCGGATGGCAGGCACCGATGTCATGGAGTTGCATAATGTCTGGCGCACAATACGGAAATCTTTCCTCGGTGTGGTCTGTCTTGGTCGGCCGGAACATTCACGAGGTGTGTGAATGCCCTCACCTACCCTCTTTACTTCCAACATCGAGTCGCTGTGACATCGGGATGTCTTACATGCCCTGCGACTGCACAATACGTCCACCCGACGCCAGGCGGCCACAATGCGGCCAGTATAATACTCCGTCAATTGCTGGTAATGCTGCCCAATCATCTACAAGGCTTACTCTTTGTTCAGTGATAGTTTCACCTTAAATAGATTTTATAATAATAATAATAATCGTGGTATACAAAATAAACAGAAAATTAGATACGGATAAAGACGGACAAACTACAATTTATAGAGATAGAATTGTGGAATGGAAATAGTGTGGCAAAACTGTACACTTTATACTTTCTACATAAAACATGTAATTAATATGGTTAACTTGTTAGTATGCCCATATAAAACACATTATAAACAAATGCATATATTGACGGTAGCTTAAAGATAACCACTAGCGTGATGATAGATAAAATAATGAACATTTCGTGAATTCCCTTAAATGTTCTTTTAAACATTTAAGTACAAACGCTATAAATTATGACAGTTACATAAGTGCCGCGTTGAATTATCTTTGTAAAGTCGTACTTTTAAGCCTAAATACCTCAAAAAAGTAAAATATTTTTGGGGGAACGCAGTATGTGTTTTAATGATACAAGCTCAAAAACGAATTTTTAATAAGATTGTGTAGTACAATTAAATGCTTTAAGCTACTGTAAAAAATGACAACACCAACAGGGGTCGTGGTGGTGTAGTGGCTAGAATACTGGCCTCCCATCAGGACGGATCTGGTTCGATTTCCAGCTTATACTTACTTTTCATGTCTTTTTGTGACAACTTTTCTAAGTAATTCGAGTGGTGTTGGCAGTTAGTGATCTTTAGAGATAATCGAGTAGATGACATAGAACCGTTAAATAACACAATACGTTCAGCAAACTGACTTTTAAGAACTTTCTTATTTTAAGTATTTAATTGCGGTTTACTTGCCTGTAAACCGTGGAACGTAGTGAAAACACGCATGGGTTTTTGAGCTTGTAAAATAGCGAAATAATGAGATACTTCTACTCATTTACTTTGGTCTTTATTTTAATTATTGATCTCAAGATTTGCAACATTACACACTTCGGTCTGATAAATATATTTATAGCTCAAAGAAAGGAAAATCGTGAGTAGAAGAACATGTATGTTGCTTGATTCCGCTGACCGCAGGAAGTTGTAAAATTGTAGTGAGCCAATAGCGGTCAATAGAATGAACCACAGAAAAGGCGCTGGTTGGATTCGTGCTGTTTTACTGCCACCAACAACACCGACACAAGTCCACTGTTCTTTGCCACATGCTAAAACTAAACGAACATACTCGGGATTTTAAGTATATTCGTAACTATCCCGTGACTATTTTTTTTTTTAAACATCCACAACCAGCGTGACGGTGGTACGAGTTTGCATGTGATTACTATTAACAATCCGGATCTTATTTGAATGACGTTTGACGTCACACTCAACTAAACCAATTACAACAGAACTACCTGGTATTGCACAGCGCAGTTCCCTTCACTTTGCTATGTAGGTCTAGACGTTGTGAATAACACGGGTCTATTCGACCAACGTTAAGTTGAATTCTGATTTGTGTGTGGGGAAAGATAGGCTACTTAATGATACTTAAATCATTTTACAGCTGTTCGTAATAAATTCAGTTAATAAATATCCACAAGGCCCTTTGTGGTGGGAGATAAACCGATCTCTGGAATAGCAACTACAGTCTAAAATGAATGGAAGTTGTTCATTCGGAATAATGATTTGCTCCTTCAGCCACTAATACTCAACTAACAGACAAATAAGTATAATTACTTGAGAAACTGAGTGATATCATACAGATGCGTGATCCCGCTTCTGAATAATACGGTAAATCGACATTGAGAAACTCAGTTGTGGGTTGGCCCCCTTAATTTGACCATTTCACAAACAGCTACGAAAATTGCGGGAATTCTGGAAAGAAATCAGATGTAGATGACCATAACAAAAATCTCGTGTAGAGCTACGTGCTAAGAAATTCTTGGTAAATTTACCACATATTTGTACACGCGTACTCAGAAAGCACGAATGGCGAAGTTGTGATCCCTATTTCAATGGCAGCTGTCCTACATTTGTTCAGGGAAGGGTCAAACGCATAGTGTTGTTCAAACTGTGAGGAGCAGCAGTTCTATATTAGCAGTTGTAATATAATTGTATTACTTGTAACAGTTGTAATAAACGCACTTAACAATGCATGTTAAGTGAGTGAGTGAAGAGATTTGGGTGGCTCTTAACATCGAGGTCTTGAGAGCCGATGAGGGTGATTGAGGTGAGTATGGAGCAGTGCTGGAATGAAAGGACGGGGGGAACGAAAGATCCCCGAGAAAATCCGTCGACCAGCGGAATCGTCCGGCACGATTCCCACTTGCGAAAATCTGGAGTGAACCGGCCAGGGATAATGCATGATAAGATTTCCATACTATGTAGGATAGGTCTAAACTTCAATTGCAATTTGTGAAATTACTGGCAAAATGTTTTATTGCAGTTTAGGTAAAATTAACACTGATCAGTAATATAAATGACATGCGATAACTTCTTGGGTAAATTGCAACCATAATGTATTAGTGGTATTTGTTTCACAGAAGGTTTTAAAAATATATGATTGTATAAAAATGAAGAAGCTGAATGTGAATGACATAGCAATCGCTTTAATGTCAACGAACTCACTCAATCATTGCGTTACGCTCTGTGAAAGAGGCTTATCATGTTTGAATTGTTAGCGAGGGGGGGGGGGAGAATTCACAGAAGCTTGGCTGGCTTCTGGTGGATAAATTGCTACGTACTGATTATGGAATGTCTTGTGGTAAGCACTTGGAGTGACAAGCCATTTGTCTGTAATTTTAAACGCACACGGTGGTTTCGCTTCCGTACAAGTGTCGGACATTCTCTCCCAGGTGCTCAATTCTATAGTTTATTCGCGGTTTCTTCACACTTTTTTAATCAAACCTTTGAAAAATCACCCCATGTATTATGTCTTTGGTTGGATCTTAAATGTGTCATGCATGACAGGTGTNGTGACAAGCCATTTGTCTGTAATTTTAAACGCACACGGTGGTTTCGCTTCCGTACAAGTGTCGGACATTCTCTCCCGGGTGCTCAATTCTATAGTTTATTCGCGGTTTCTTCACACTTTTTGAATCAAACCTTTGAAAAATCACCCCATGTATTATGTCTTTGGTTGGATCTTAAATGTGTCATGCATGACAGGTGTTTCGTATTTCTGTTAGCATAAAAGTATCCTATTTCTGTTGATGTGAACTTTAAATTATAATTTATTTATAAATGGTAATACTTCATTCATAATTAATATTAACAAAAACATGGAGAAAGTAGATGTGTTGGTAATGCCTAGTAATAAATAGTTCTTATGGCAAGTATTATTAAAATGAGTGCGCACGAATGCGGCGCGCTGTCTCTTCGGTGTAGTTTTCTAGACTTTATTAAGCTTTGTTTGCATGAAGCGGAGGAATATCCTGAAAGTAGAACTTAAAGCAGGGTTTCAGAAAAGTTGGAAATAACCGAGAATGGACTATACCGTAAATTTGCTAACGCTGTAACATGTGCACGGCGGTAGTGCCAGGACCAGACAACTATTTAGCGGCGGTTTGGACCACAGGATGAGAGGTTAGGTTAGTGCCTGAGGTGACCGGCGTGCGGCGCTGCGGTCGCCAGGGAGGCCGCGGCGGGGGCGGGAGCTCGTGACCGGAGGTAAAAAGGCCTCCCCCCGGACAACATTGTTCCTCTAGGCCTCGGAAGCGGGGGACGGGGGCAATGATAGCGCCGCAAAAAGAAGTAAAAAAAAAGAAAAAAAGTCCTCGATACGGCGAGAGCGCGTGTACGCCTACTTTTGATTCGTGGCGTCCAATGAGGAGCCGATGGCGCGGCCGCCCTCCTCCTCGATACCCGATACCCCCACCGCGGCGGTGCTGCGAGCGTGGGAACCCGGCGGTGCATTCCAGCCTCCGGCCACTGGACCACCCCACCCACTCTCCGTCTCCGTCTGGCCGCGGTAACAATGGAGCGGCGCGCCGCGCATGCGCGTCCCCCCTCCCTGGACCATCTCCGGCCCCTATAACAACCCTTCCCTCCCAGATTCATCACTCCACGCCGCTGCGATCACCTAACCTTCTTCTTTACCTCTTTTTAAAAAAGTTTAAACTTTATTCCTGTCGTTGTAACCAGATCCAGACATGTTTCGCCAAGCGCTCAAAGAGTAGCAATAAATTTCCGAATTTTGTATACAAGCACGAAGTCAGTGATCATTATTTTTTGACTGAGTCAACTTCTGTGGTCGCCCCTGTGCCAGCCACACTGCTGAAGTAGTTCAGCGGCCTGCTACTGCATTTACACTTGGCGCCACCGTGCACTGATATGGCTACTGAAATGCCACATAGAGAGAGAGAGATATATATAGACAGAGAGATAGATAAGGGATGGGGGGAAGAGAATTTTTCGGTACTTACAAACAATTTTCTTAGGAAACGTACAAAATTAATTATGCAGCCCCAGATTTACACATAAACTAGAAGTCTACGAGACTTGCTTGTTAAAATTCAACATTAGTTNCGAGACTTGCTTGTTAAAATTCAACATTAGTTTAACACATTCAACACTAAGGTTTCTTGAATTTAATCTGATTTAGTTGTGATGCTATTATGATAATCTTCGAGAACTAGTTTCCAAAGAATTCCTTGTAAATATACAAATATGTACACTGCAATTTGTTGCTTCAGTCAGGATGTTTCATCATCCCTTCCAGGTGTCGCACTGGCAAACGATTCGGCCACTGGTCTCCTGTGAGAACTTCGAATCTGTCTTGAATATACTGTTCACAGTAAAGTGAGTTTCTTTGAGCCCCTAGTTACTTTTTTCTTTCGTCCATTTGTTTTTATCCTTTAACCACCTTTTAAAATAAATATTTCCATGTAAGTAATAAACACATTGTGTATATTCCACTGAACTAAGAATTTAACGTCCAAAGTTAAAATAAAATATATTTATTAACTATTATTCCAAATGAGACTGATTTCAAAAGTGTTTACTTTACCGTAAATAGCCTACAGGTATCGCGAGCTGTTCGCTAATAGGATTATAACGACTCCTTCAGGATCAATGACTATGTGACTATGTTGTGACGATGTGGCTCGTATCGAAATGAAGTAGGCCTACTGCATTAGTGGCGAAGAGGATCTTAACGTTTCAGCAGGTTAAATGCGTGTGCTCTTAAACTTAGCGCTGTACGTTGGACATAACAAACGCCCCAACATAAGTAGCCTATGTGAATTTTAAAGAAATAATACTGTAATTTGAGTTTTCAATTACAACCTTAAATTAAAATAAATTATAGTAAAATGCTTTGGAAGTGAAACGATGTTTACTAATTGTGTAGTTTACAAAAGATTATTAAAAAATTATGAAAATAATTAAAATAAGTATCAACATAAAAACGAGCCTTCAAAAAAATTATATGAAACCAAACCACAGAGTTTGCATAGATATATAGCTGAATGCGAAAAATATTCTCAGAAAGTTACTATCCGTAACACGTAATGCCAGTATGGCATGGTGATAACTTCGGTTTATTTCGCATCTTGATTAATTATTTATGACCAGAAAACAACATGTGGTTCGGGGATAACTATAACCCAATACAGTGACCTCTCTGTGAGTGTCTGCAACTTGAACCAGAACTTAAAAATTATTTTTATCCGNCTTACAAACAATTTTCTTAGGAAACGTACAAAATTAATTATGCAGCCCCAGATTTACACATAAACTAGAAGTCTACAAGACTTGCTTGTTAAAATTCAACATTAGTTTAACACATTCAACACTAAGGTTTCTTTAATTTAATCTGATTTAGTTGTGATGCTATTAAGATAATCTTCGACAAATAGTTTCCAAAGAATTCCTTGTAAATATACAAATATGTACACTGCAATTTGTTGCTTCAGTCAGGATGTTTCATCATCCCTTCCAGGTGTCGCACTGGCAAACGATTCGGCCACTGGTCTCCTGTGAGAACTTTGAATCTGTCTTGAATATGCTGTTCACAGTAAAGTGAGTTCCTTTGAGCCCCTAGTTACTTTTTTCTTTCGTCCATTTTTTTTAATCAATTAACCACCTTTTAAAATAAATATTTCCATGTAAGTAATAAACACATTGTGTATATTCCACTGAACTAAGAAATTAACGTCCAAAGTTAAAATAAAATATATTTATTAACTATTATTCCAAATGAGACTGGTTTCAAAAGTGCTCACTGTACCGTAAATAGCTTACAGTTATCGCAAGCTGTTCGCTAATAGGATTATAACGACTCCTTCAGGATCAATGACTATGTTGTGACGATGTGGCTCGTATCGAAATGAAGTAGGCCTACTGCATTAGTGGCGAAGAGGATCTTAACGTTTCAGCAGGTTAAATGCGTGTGCTCTTAAACTTAGCGCTGTACGTTGGACATAACAAACGCCCCAGTATAAGTAGCCTATATGAATTTTAAAGAAATAATACTGTAATTTGAGTTTTCAATTACAACCTTAAATTAAAATAAATTATAGTAAAATGCTTTGGAAGTGAAACTATGTTTACTAATTGTGTAGTTTACAAAAGATTATTAAAAAATTATGAAAATAATTAAAATAAGTATCAACATAAAAACGAGCCTTCAAAAAAATTATATGAAACCAAAACACAGAGTTTGCATAGATATATAGCTGAATGCGAAAAATATTCTCAGTAAGTTACTATCCGTAACACGTAATGCCAGTATGGCATGGTGATAACTTCGGTTTATTTCTCATCTTGATTAATTATTTATGACCAGAAAGCAACATGTGGTTCGGGGACAACTATAACCCAATACAGTGACCTCTCTGTGAGTGTCTGCAACTTGAACCAGAACTTAAAAATTATTTTTATCCGATGAGCACAAATTATTTACTTCGGTATTAACTGCATCTCATGTAACATGTCTATTTGACTGGGCTACTCATAATTAGGTATTTACAGCACTGAATGCCACATTCTTGAGTTTAAGTATGCACACAAACACATTGGAAACAATCAAACTATATTTACTGAAAATTACATTGATTCCCAAAATACGACAATTTTTTCTAACAAAAAAGGTAAGATATAAGGAATTTTTCCTGAGCGTTTCTCATACGCACTAACTTTTTAATATGTGGTTTTCAATCTACCTTTTTAACCAATGAATCGAGACTACAGAATCCAACTGAAGGCTACCTTGCGTAAACTACATGAGTGTAAAAAAAAAGTGCATGTATTGGNGCATTTTTCCTGAGCGTTTCTCATACGCACTAACTTTTTAATATGTGGTTTTCAAACTACCTTTTTAACCAATGAATCGAGACTACAGAATCCAACTGAAGGCTACCTTGCGTAAACTACATGAGTGTAAAAAAAAAGTGCATGTATTGGTTCAAACTTCATCTGTAATGTTACAGTCACGCTCAGTGAAAAAAACATGTGTGCTTGTATGGTGATAGGTAATAGCTACTGGCAGACACCAATAATGAAAATTAAGCGTGGCAAAAACGTACACCAATCATAAACATACAATAATGGTCTTGTTAAGTTACTGCTGTGTTTGGCGGTGTTTTTTTGCAACATATAGCTAGTACACAAAATGGATTTGACGTTGTTGCCACTAGAACACAAGTGTGTACAACAATCCTATCTGTGTACAACAATCCAACTGGCCTATCGCTCGCCTGCTCATTCAAAAAAATCCTTTGACTTGCTGCCGCCACTATCATGTAACTGTTGTATAACCTTTTAATTTCCTTATCAAGTTATGTTTCCTAGTGTTGAAAGTAAGAAATTATTTTAATGCGTGCTGTACTTATGCTGGCAAATAAATTGTTCCGCTATCACAACCAATAAGCTGCAGGCTTTGTGTTGGGTGATTAGTGATATGAATCAGTCACCACGTAGAGCAGTAGCACGGCTTACGAATCACTTCTCCATGGGGAAGATCATTGGGCACTGAGCCTAACAGTGTAACTTACATACAGCGCCGGTCAAATATAACCTTCCTGTGCAACATGTAGACAATTGTCTACAATGGGTATGAAAGGCATATTGCAAGAATGCCGCACTTAACGACTAAATATTTCTGACTCCTATAAGGTGGAAGGTTGNTGGGTATGAAAGGCATATTGCAAGAATGCCGCACTTAACGACTAAATATTTCTGACTCCTATAAGGTGGAAGGTTGGAGTGTGGGGCAAGATTGACTTCGGTAGAATTAACTATTATTTCGGATCACTGGACGGTCTTTAGAGTGAATAAGTGTGAACCAAGAACAGTTCACACCCATGCGCGCGCACGCACAGAGGTATAATACAAACTGTATTTTTAATGACTTGTAATTACATTTTTTAAACCATTTTTTATATTTATATAAATTATTGGAAAAGTGCTCGTAAAAAACCATTTTTCATAGCCTTGGATACAACGAAACTAACACCAATTCATTTTCTGTCGGAAACTTTTTGTATACCGTATAAGGACGTCTGTATTTTAAGCAAAAAAATTTCAAGTTGCATGCCATAGCAGATGCCAAAGCTAACAATTAGAGTGATTTATGTGCTAAATAAACTCAGTACAGAGTGAAACAAGACATAAGTGTTACCCATGTAAGCTATAAATACACTTTATGACAAATTATTTCTAAGTGTCAAATATTCCAATTTTCTCCCATATGTAATATTCGTGTCTTAAAACATTTTCAATTGTTTAGGTATGTCAGTACCATTGACAATGTAAGTTATGCAAAACTCTTATTTTTTTAATAGGACATGCCGTCTGCACTGTATAAACATTTCTAGTAATCTTCCAAAACTGTAATGGAAATTTTAAACCCATGCATTATATAGAAATAATAATACATATCAGGCTGCAAATACAGGAATGTTTAGCGTCACTTCTATGCATTGTAGGGAACTTCCATACGCATTGACACTTTCCTGTGCAAATATACGAATTATGCCAAGGATGTGTGGGAAAAAGCTTTACCATTCAAACTTCCTCACTGTACATATACACTGATGTGTTAAATTTGAAAATAATTTCTTAGGGTGCAGATTTGTAAACACGTTTCTCTAACTCTNATTTCTTAGGGTGCAGATTTGTAAACACGTTTCTCTAACTCTGTAAACCTTTCCTACCTTCATTGTTGTCATCACCTTTTCACTGCCCGCAAAGCTAGCTACAGAATAATAACGCTAACATAGCTTTAGTTCACATGATGCGAAGCTAGTGCCGGTCATCTTGGTGGCTACTTTATGGGCCTGGCATCTCGTGTATCAATGTAGTGGCAGGTCACATTTGTCCATCCAAGATAATTTGGTCCACATATTAGGGCATCCCTATGGGAACCAGTTTCCTCATGACTGGTCATAGGTATCTGCCATGATGGCTTGGACCGACAGCTGGTACCTAGGATCAACAACTTGGCGGGGTGTTGAACCACTTGGCATTCAGGCCGATGGGGCCCAATACTGGAATTTCATGTGTGAAGAAATTCTACTGTATGGTAAAGGTCAGTGTCTGATGACAACTCATTCGGCTGTGCTGCTGGCGGATGGGTGGCGATGGGGTGGAGACACTGATGAAAATTGGAAGAACTCTGGAACCCACGGGTAAAGACCTACGGAGTTTAATAAGGACGGAAACCTTCCATTCAGAGTCCATCGCATGCTGCCCGTCTCTACTGGTGGTGCGGTTGGTGGGGCGGTCGGGNTGGGTATGAAAGGCATATTGCAAGAATGCCGCACTTAACGACTAAATATTTCTGACTCCTATAAGGTGGAAGGTTGAAGTGTGGGCCAAGATTGACTGCGGTAGAATGAACTATTATTTCGGATCACTGGACGGTATTTAGAGTGAATAAGTGTGAACCAAGAACAGTTCACACCCATGCGCGCGCACGCACAGAGGTATAAAACAAACTGTATTTTTAATGACTTGTAATTACATTTTTTAAACCATTTTTTATATTTATATAAATTATTGGAAAAGTGCTCGTAAAAAACCTTTTTTTCATAGCCTTGGATACAACGAAACTAACACCAATTCATTTTCTGTCGGAAACTTTTTGTATACCGTATAAGGACGTGTGTATTTTAAGCAAAAATAATTTCAAGTTCCATGCCATAGCAGATGCCAAAGCTAACAATTAGAGTGATTTATGTGCTAAATAAACTCAGTACAGAGTGAAACAAGACATAAGTGTTACCCATGTAAGCTATAAATACAATTTATGACAAATTATTTCTAACTGTCAAATATTCCAATTTTCTCCCATGTGTAATATTCGTGTCTTAAAACATTTTCAATTGTTTAGGTATGTCAGTACCATTGACAATGTAAGTTATCCAACGCTCTTATTATTTTTACTATGCCATGCCATCTGCACTGTATAAACATTTCTAGTAATCTTCCAATAATACATATGAGGCTGCAAATACAGGAATGTTTATAGCGTCACTTCTATGCATTGCTGGGAACTTCCATAATCATTGACACTTTCCTGTGCAAATGTACGAATTCTGCCAAGGATGTGTAGGAAAAAGCTTTACCATTCATGCTTCCTCGCTATACATATACACTGATGTGGTAAATTTGCAAATAATTTCTTAGGGTGCAGATTTGTAAACACGTTGCTCTAACTCCNCTTAGGGTGCAGATTTGTAAACACGTTGCTCTAACTCCGTAAACCTTTCCTACCTTCATTGTTGTCATCACCTTTTCACTGCCCGCAAAGCTAGCTACAGAATAATAACGCTAACATAGCTTTTGTTCACATGAGGCGAAGCTAGTGCCAGTCATCTTGGTGGCTACTTTATGGGCCTGGCATCTCCTGTATCAATGTACTGGCAGGTCACATTAGTCCATCCAAGGTAATTTGGTCCACATATGAAGGCATCCCTATGGGAACCAGTTTCCTCGCTACTGATCAGGGGTATCTGCCATGATGGCTTGGGCTGACAGCTGGTACCTAGGACCAAGACTTGGCGGGGTGTTGAACCACTTGGCATTCAGGCCGATGGGGCCCAATACTGGAATTTCATGTGTGAAGAAATTCTACTGTATGATAAAGGTCAGTGTCTGATGACAACTCATTCGGCTGCGCTGCTGGCGGATGGGTGGCGATGGCGTGGAGACACTGATGAAAATCGGAAGAACTCTGGAACCCACGGGCAAAGACCTACGGAGTTTAATAAGGACGGAAACCTTCCATTCAGAGTCCATCGCATACTGCCCGTCTCTACTGGTGGTGCGGTTCGTGGGGCGGTCGGGCATTGAAAACCCACTAGTGCCATGGTAAATAAGTGGGAGCGTGGGCTGATCGGGTTGGCCCCACCAGAGATTTTCTCTGGTGTACCGATCACTAGAGGCTGGCCTCGTGCTGGCAGCGGTTAACTCCGTATGCTGGAGGAGGTCTGGAGAGATTCCCCCTCTCAAATAAATACCGGGTGGTGAGCTGTGGCCTGCTCCGGTTATATTCTGACAGGACACTATGGGTATGGATAGAACACTGGCAAGACCACTCGCTTGGTATCTGAGAGCGGCGGTCTCCGAACCTTGTGGTAGGGTGTCTCTTGGTCGTACTTGTGAATCAGGTTGGGGCTTTGGATTTGGTTACTTCAGGTGCATAGCTGAGACACCTGCGATGAGAGGGTGTTAGCCCTCTTCCCCACCGATTGGGTGGTTGTAGTACAGGATGGCCTCTGTCTAAGAGCGCTTTGTAAAAATATAAAAGTACAATGGCAGATAGGCTACGTATAATGCATACCTAGTACTTCTGGTAAATGACATTATATTTGTTTTACTCTAGAATCTTCTGGAACATTTGGAATTACCTAAGTGACCTGCTTGCAAACACCTACCATTCCCCCCTCCTTCAAACAAATGGCACTACCTCACACATTTATAATTTTAACTGGAAAACTGTCAGAATTAGAAGATACCAAATTTCTTGCTACAACGATTTTCCTAGCAGCACGCCAATCCCCTCTACTGTCTCAATTATACCTAAACGTCTGACAAAGTTTCCTTGACATCTGCCTGTAATGACAATTTCACTAGAAGTAGGCAGCACAGTGGGTTGACCACATACTACTGGGCAGCTACTTGGGGGAGGACAAATCATGCTATGTTGACGCAACCAAATCTGCACTGCCTACCCTTAGCACACCAAGTCGAGTATCGATACAGCACCCCAGTCTATGTAGTACGTTAAACCCCAAAATACATCCATTCTCTATTTATTCTATGTAAACATCGTGCTCTATGCTAAGGTCACCAAGCTTAAAGATCACTGCTCTTTTACCGATAACTGGAGTGGTTTCACCTGTTACTGTAGTCAAATAGCACCATTTCATTTTTCCATCGGGCGATAGCTGGAGGGAAGGCCCGAGGATGTCTGGTCTTACTACTGTTATGGTCGCCCCAGGATCGACGACCATTTGGCAAGTAACATAATTCAGGCTCTCCTCCACAAGTATTGCATCCCAATCCTGTTTCACCGACTGTACGTGTAAGAATATTGGAGCCTTCTCTCCAGCAGTCACCGACCTTCGCCCCCTAAGATCGGTGTTTACAAGTTTTCCGAATGTGCTGTATTCTCACCTACCTCTCGCTGCTGCTTCTGCTGCTGCTGTTGTGGGCAGTAGACTCCCATGTGTCCCGGCTGTCCACATGACCAACACTCATGACTTTTAGGTTGCGGGCGGCGAAACGTTGAAGCACGGACCCTGGAAGCGATGTCTCTCATAAACGTCTGCATCTCCTTCAGAGTCTTCTTCACGTCGTCGTCGTCTTCGTTCAGTGTCACTGTCTACACCGGTCGTTGGGGTCAGCCCCCTGTCTTGCTGAATCCATCTCCATTTATGGGGCCAGGGCGTCCTGCAAGTTATGGGGTGCAGCAAGACGTACCACTTGCCGTACCTCTGTGTCGGCTATGGCATCGATGAAGAAGCCGATTGCTATGATGTCACGCGCCTCGTCGGTCACCCTTGCCATAACTCCTGTAGTGGCTCCCCTGGTCATTGGGTGCGGTTTCGTAGTTTGGTATTGTGGACATGTCGCAGGTATCGATCGCCGAAACATAGTTCCAAGGCCGACACCAGTGTGGGGTACTCTAGTCGATGTCGCTCTGGCAGATATTGTAGTATGCTTAGTGCGGGGCCTTTCAGTACAGCGGCGAGGTAGTAAGCCAGCTGTTAGGTTGTCCAGACATTTAGGGTGGCGACTATTTCAAACTGGTGTTGATACTCCCGCCATGAAGTCTAGCCATCGTGAGGGCCGGTTTAATTGAGACCCCCTTCCTCACTGCTGGCTGCGCAACCCCAGTACCACAGGCCTTCGTGCTCTCCTCCGAGGTTGCTGAATTGGTTTCGTATTGCACTGCTTCTTCACTTTTCTCGGCTGGTGATGTTGTGATAGTAGAATTCTGCTGCTGAAGAAATTCCTCCAACTGCTTCTCTACTACACTGATCTTCTGTTTAATTTCACTCGCGACACTTTCCATCTCATTTACGCTGTCCATTCTTCCACTGAGACTGTTCACTATTTCACTAACACTGTCAATTATCAAGTTCACTAACTCGCTAAGGCATTCTAACTTCCTGTCTAAATTTTTATTTACAGTGTCTATTTTCCTGTCTAGTTTATCTATTTTCTTATCTACTAAATCACTTAAATAAATTATCTGGCTATTTACATTCTCAGTTACATTTACTATTACAGAACTAACTTGGTTATTTACATCTTCTTTCAAGCTATTTACACTTGCGCTCACACTAACCATCTAGCTACCTAGCCCCTCAATCTATGCTCGTAGTGCTTCCAGTCTGCAGACGTTTTTCTTGTTAACATTCACTGTATCAGTTGTACAAAACAGTCGTAATTATTTTCATCCACAATTTTTACCATTTATTAATTAACAATTGCCATCATCCCACTTCTGGCAACACCAGTGTTACATGGGACGCCTGTGGGGTATATTCGAGTTTGTGAGGGATGAAGGTCTTAATAAAAATAAAATAACTAAATTCAATAATTATATTTATTCTCAATGCTACAAACAGTCAAACATCTGTTATTTACCAGTCTGATCATCCTATTAACTCTTATTATTCTTATTGAGCGCAATATTTAATTACTATCTCCGTTTAAATTAAAGTCTTTACCACAGTCTTTGCTATTGATAATGTCCCTTTAACGGTTCGAATTAATTTCACACGTTTAGTTAAAACTGTATATTTCCATCGTCCCGAATGTCTTTTCACTCACGCAAATCAATCCCACTCTTCACTGCACACAAGCTCGCCGACGCNTCAGTACAGCGGCGAGGTAGTAAGCCAGCTGTTAGGTTGTCCAGACATTTAGGGTGGCGACTATTTCAAACTGGTGTTGATACTCCCGCCATGAAGTCTAGCCATCGTGAGGGCCGGTTTAATTGAGACCCCCTTCCCCACTGCTGGCTGCGCAACCCCAGTACCACAGGCCTTCGTGCTCTCCTCCGAGGTTGCTGAATTGGTTTCGTATTGCACTGCTTCTTCACTTTTCTCGGCTGGTGATGTTGTGATAGTAGAATTCTGCTGCTGAAGAAATTCCTCCAACTGCTTCTCTACTACACTGATCTTCTGTTTNGTGATGTTGTGATAGTAGAATTCTGCTGCTGAAGAAATTCCTCCAACTGCTTCTCTACTACACTGATCTTCTGTTTCATTCCACTCGCGACACTTTCCATCTCATTTACGCTGTCCATTCTTCCACTGAGACTGTTCCCTATTTCACTAACACTGTCAATTATCAAGTTCACTAACTCGCTAAGGCCTTCTAACTTCCTGTCTAAATTTTTATTTACAGTGTATATTTTCCTGTCTAGTTTATCTATTTTCTTATCTACTAAATCACTTAAATAAATTATCTGGCTATTTACATTCTCAGTTACATTTACTATTACAGAACTAACTTGGTTATTTACATCTTCTTTCAAGCTATTTACACTTGCGCTCACACTAACCATCTAGCTANTAAATAAATTATCTGGCTATTTACATTCTCAGTTACATTTACTATTACAGAACTAACTTGGTTATTTACATCTTCTTTCAAGCTATTTACACTTGCGCTCACACTAACCATCTAGCTATCTAGCTCCTCAATCTATGCTCGTAGTGCTTCCAGTTCTGCAGACGTTTTCCTTGTTAACATTCACTGTATCAGTTGTACAAAACAGTCGTAATTATTTTCATCCACAATTTTTACTATTGATTAATTAATAATTGCCATCATCCCACTTCTGGCAACACCAGTGTTACATGGGACGCCTGTGGGGTATATTCGAGTTTGTGAGGGATGAAGGTCTTAATAAAAATAAAATACCTAAATTCAATAATTATATTTATTCTCAATGCTACAAACAGTCAAACATCTGTTATTTACCAGTTTGATCATCCTATTAACTCTTATTATTCTTATTGAGCGCAATATTTAATTACTATCTCCGTTTAAATTAAAGTTTTTACCACAGTCTTTGCTATTGATAATGTCCCTTTAACTGTTCGAATTAACTTCACACGTTCAGTTAAAACTGTCTATTTCCATCGTCCNTTTGATCATCCTATTAACTCTTATAATTCTTATTGAGCGCAATATTTAATTACTATCTCCGTTTAAATTAAAGTTTTTACCACAGTCTTTGCTATTGATAATGTCCCTTTAACTGTTCGAATTAACTTCACACGTTCAGTTAAAACTGTCTATTTCCATCGTCCCGAATGTCTTTTCACTCACGCAAATCAATCCCACTCTTCACTGCACACAAGCTCGCCGACGCACTCTCACAGATCGATGCAGTCGTCCCTCGTCGTCCAACTGTCGCATGAGACGCCAAACTCTCGGCTCATAATCACTCCGTCCTCAGAGGCTGCATGTGGTATTTATACTTGAGGTAGGTGCCGTCTATAACGTTCTCGGCAATCCAAGATGTTCTGGGAAAAGTAATGGTGATGCCGACGATATTCCTGCGTGATAAATTGAGAAATATGAGCATCTCAGGGTCAGCGAGGCTCTAGCTGCGATAAGTTTATCGGCGTGTGCAGCAGCGTCATTTATGGGCCGCTCTTGTCTAACATTACAAATTTGACCTACAGCTCTCGGCGCCTTCCCACGCGAAAGAAACACTGGGTAGGAAAAATAATTATCGTGTCGTCTGGCTTTCTGTAACAGATATGCGGCCAATGGCCTATCGCTTGCCTGTTCAATCAAAACATTCCTTTGACTTTCTGCCACCGCTATCATATAACTGCTGTACTGCTGTCCTTCACTTCCACTCGCTCGCGCGAGATGCGAAGCAGAGAGCCCGTGACAGTATTTTTATGAGTGTTGGGGTAGCGAAAAATTCATAATATATATTTCTTGTGTCTAAAATGTTCAGATATGTTGGTACATGTGTACAGACTGGAACGATCGCAATTTCAGTATCCTCTAAGCTAGACTTAAAGTCACATGCACGTTCCAGCCGTTATTGCTAGTTCAATGGTTGCTGGTCAACAAAAACTTACTCAGTAAAACATTTTCTGGTAAACTTCCTAAACTGTAATGGAAATGTTTAACCTCTACACTGTATGGTAATAATACCACACAACAAGCTGCAGATATCAGGATGTTTAGCGTCGCTACTAAACAAAGTTGGGAACTTCTCTACGCATTTGACTGTTTCCTGAGCAAATGTAGGAACGCTACAATGAATATGTGGGAAAATAACCATTTGTGCTGTCTCACTAAGTGTATACACTGGTATTGTAAATTTCCGAATAATTTCATAGAGTGTAGCTTTATCCTTGATTAGGATGAACTGGATAGTGTGCGTGTTTCTCGCCGGCTTATTATTTTTAGTGTGCTGTAAGGTGGATCTAAAAAATTGCGATCCAGTTGCAAAAGTATTTCAAAGGTGCTTGTGGTTGAACACAAAATACTGAGTTTGGATGCTTTCGACATATTAATAAAGATAAATTATATGAACGCTTAATTATGAAACAATTNGATGCTTTCGACATATTAATAAAGATAAATTATATGAACGCTTAATTATGAAACAATTTTCTCAGTATGATAACAGACAAAATCGCCTGTCACGAGAGCCTTAAGAGTGCCGCAGTTTCTATCACGTGATTTCTGTGACCATGATGGTCGTAAGTGAGCAGAAAGTCTCAACCACCTCGNGGATCTAAAAAATTGCGATCCAGTTGCAAAAGTATTTCAAAGGTGCTTGTGGTTGAACACAAAATACTGAGTTTGGATGCTTTCGACATATTAATAAAGATAAATTATATGAACGCTTAATTATGAAACAATTTTCTCAGTATGATAACAGACAAAATCGCCTGTCACGAGAGCCTTAAGAGTGCCGCAGTTTCTATCACGTGATTTCTGTGACCATGATGGTCGTAAGTGAGCAGAAAGTCTCAACCACCTCGCTCAACCACCCATTTCCTGTTAATGACGCTGTGTAGGCATATAGGACAATGACCTTCGCGTTGTTGGATGGTGTGTACAACGTTAAGTACATAATATTTGCTGTCCGTGGAAATCTACAAGTTTATTGGCGTATCCATGTATATGGAACCCCAGCTAGCTAATCAAATAATAACCATACAGGACATTTTCTACTAATTTTGAAATAGAGTTTTTATGGTCAGATATTTTGTATTGTATTTATTTAGTTTCCACTTTGACACAACATATATGCTGGAAATTGTCATAAAGATAAACATGTGAATATGTATAAATATATGTTATTATTTGTATGTTTTATTGCATCAGAGTATATTTTTGGAGCAAAGTGTTTGAGTAATCGGCATCTAAGTAGAAGCTGCGCTATTCTTCAGAATTGTCTCTTTATCACATTGTCCACATTTCTTTTGTTGTGACAACAGGATCCTTCTTTGAAATAGATACTACCACTTCTTATGATTGTTATTTAGAGAGAAGAGTCTTGATTTTTCGTAAAAAAATAGCACACAAACATGTTACAGAAAGCATAACAAACCCTTAATTTTAAATAATTTAGGCCTGTGTATTCCAACTTTTCTGGGTCGTTGTTTAATTCTTTTCTGAATATTAAATACGGTATTGCATTTGTTGGCTGGTTTTTCCTTTTCAGACGCAATTNTCGCATTTGTGGACTGGTTTTTCCTTTTCAGACGCAATGATCAGCAAATACAGTGTCAGAAAATACGCAAGGCGAGACACCTTCGCGTTGCAGTAATCTACTGCAAAATATTAACTTTTGCTTAGGTTTGGACACGCCGTGATATTGCCTGCAATTTTTCTTCTTGTAGTCTGCTGGCTGTCTGTGCGCGGAGCTATTTACTTATCTATCCAGGTCACTGAGAATTATGATAAAGAGAAAAGACGTGGAAATATAATTTATTTATAGAAAATAACACAGGTGGTTGAAAAGATATGTTGACAACTGCAATTAGTAAATAAGAGAGAAGTAGCAAATCTTTCAAAATTATATTCACAAAAAAAAAAGACAGCTCAGAGACTCGAACTTGCGCCTTCCCCCCACCCCTCTATGGTATAACTAGTCTAATGTCCTTCACCAACGACCACTATGGTCTTATTGCGGTAAGGCTAATTTTGGTAAGTAGGTTAAAGCATGAAGTAACATGGGCCAGACTACAGAATGTTCTGGATCTCAGTGCCCAAACTCCAATAGTAACACAAAATACGTATACACTTATATCCGGAAACATATTTTTATATCAAATAATTGTGTTAAAAGTTTGCTGCGTAGAACGCCTGGAGAGTAAGGCTTTGCGATCATGCATGTAGGATAAGTTGCATATGAAGTAGGTGTGCAACGATGCGTATGTAACAATTTAGTGTGGTGCGCCTTAATTATTAATCATTGAAGTCGTTGCCAATATTATAGCTTCACTAGTCTACTTGTTCCAGTAGTCATTGCCTGACCACACAGACGTTTTTCATAGCATAAACAGTAAATATTAAAAACCCGTTTGGTTATCGTGTCCACGATGGAAAGAGCGCTGCACTTAAAGGCTATTACGACTGGCGCTTCACATCGCATCAAGGCATCAGTCGGTAATCTGATGTCTGAAGTTTCTGTACCTATCGTTTTGGGATGGCTAATGCCAATATAGCATAACCGAATAACCAGCATGTTGTNGTGTGGTGCGCCTTAATTATTAATCATTGAAGTCGTTGCCAATATTATAGCTTCACTAGTCTACTTGTTCCAGTAGACATTGCCTGACCACACAGACGTTTTTCATAGCATAAACAGTAAAGATTAAAAACCCGTTTGGTTATCGTGTCCACGATGGAAAGAGCGCTGCACTTAAAGGCTATTACGACTGGCGCTTCACATCGCATCAAGGCATCAGTCGGTAATCTGGTGTCTGAAGTTTCTGTACCTATCGTTTTGGGATGGCTAATGCCAATATAGCATAACCGAATAACCAGCATGTTGTNGTGTCTGAAGTTTCTGTACCTATCGTTTTGGGATGGCTAATGCCAATATAGCATAACCGAATAACCAGCATGTTGTTCATTTGTTGCAAGAAGCATGCTCGACGCGGCTGCAGTGATTTCCAGCATAACGTGCCCCTTTTCATGGTTCTGTTTATAAAAAAGGTTTACCACAGAATTTTCGCACAAATAGCTGTGCCACTGACAGTATACTAATCAAACAACTTATCATAATGCTCCATTATTATGGCGCTGCCTTTAAGGTTGTGCCAAATCATTCGTATCTACCTCGGTATGTGGAAATGTCATACATGTTAGGTAAAAATGAGGTAATCTTTCATTACTACACATACTTAACACCGCTGTACATAAGTGGTGTTTGCTGGAGTGTTGAAGATTNAATGAGGTAATCTTTCATTACTACACATACTTAACACCGCTGTACATAAGTGGTGTTTGCTGGAGTGTTGAAGATTGAGAAAGATACAGAGAGAGATATATAGTCTAGTACACGGCTCTGTTGAAACTTTACGCACTTTCTAAGATTAGTTAACTCCGCTCAATCCTCATTTTCCTTTCCAGAACANAATGAGGTAATCTTTCATTACTACACATACTTAACACCGCTGTACATAAGTGGTGTTTGCTGGAGTGTTGAAGATTTAGAAAGATACAGAGAGAGAGATATAGTCTAGTAGACGGCTCTGTTGAAACTTTACGCACTTTCTAAGATTAGTTAACTCCGCTCAATCCTCATTTTCCTTTCCAGAACATTCACTGCCGTGCATCAGAATATCCAAGCTTTCCTGATGTTACTTACGAATTACTTTGTTTAAAATACAAACTTTGTCACTTCGTCAGAATAGCAACGTGTTCCTCGTTGGCTAAAACATGGCGATTCGGACATAACTGTAGCCTACAAAGATAGAAATGCTGATACTTACTATCAGAATATACCTATTTTCCTGTTTAGGCCAAATATTTTATAAGCATGAAATAATTACAGAGCATTATCGAAGTCACTTGCGATTAGAACTGATTATATACGTTTCTGGAGGTTTATACCAGTATGGTGGTGATAGTTCATTTTAATTTGGGTAAATATAGAATATTAAATTACCTATGGAATAAGGAATCAGAAAATCACGGAACAAGAAATCAAACATAGNGCGATAGTTCATTTTGTTTGGGTAAATATAGAATATTAAATTACCTATGGAATAAGGAATCAGAAAATCACGGAACAAGAAATCAAACATAGATAATTTAACAACGTTGTTACTTAAAGTTGCCACTTTGTACACGCCTAAGTCAAACACCGGTGTTTTTGTTTGTGCGCAACGTTGGTGTCGGAGGGTTGCTGCGTTATGCGGGTTCTGGAAGTGTTTCATCACTGAGATACGTGTTTGTTTGTTGTCTGTGGATGGACGTTCCTCACAAGCCTGTGTTCTTAACAGGCTTTAAAGAATTTTTGTGCGCGGTAGAAAACAAGGGTGCAATATGTTGTAATGAAGTTAAAATTGTCATGTATATGGATGTGTAGTAGTGACACGTTGCAGGCGACCTACGTAGCCTGGGTCGCAAAACGCAGCTACAGACGGAATTCTAGATTACGAGTGCAAGTCCTGTGTACCCTATGAACTTATATGACGTTCTTACATGCAAGTAGAGGTTATTTTAACACTTAAACTTTCATTCATTTAGTCAACCGGCATAAAAGTTGTGACGTTAACAAGCTAAGCCAATAAAATATAGCGAGGTATTGCCTACGGGGTGTAAATCCATTATCATAACTTGTTATTATTCCAGTTGTTCCACTAGAACCAAAGCGAACGGCGGAAAGAAATATTAAGTCGACTCTTGGGTTTTTGATTCGACCAAATTATAAATTAAAAATCCTACTTAATATGATTAAACAAACAGGCCTACTCAGTCAGAACTGATTCCAAACAGTGAAAAATATCTGGAAACTAGCGAAAACTGTGCCACAGTATTCACTGAAATATAACCGATTGTCTCGATGACTGAACGCCGCTTATTTACCAACAATGCGTATTGATTTGCAGGGAAATTTCATTGCACTGCAGTTAATTCACTCAAAATCCCAAAAATNTATTTACCAACAATGCGTATTGATTTGCAGGGAAATTTCATTGCACTGCAGTTAATTCACTCAAAATCCCAAAAATGCACTAAAACTATATATTATTGAAACGTACTGAATGTAATACACATAAACCGAGAATTATTTCAATCACTTAGCTGACATGATTCTGTCTTAATTGCAATTTATTATTTAGAAACAGAACCTGAGCATTCAATACTCGTAAAAATATTGGGTAAAACTGCCCTCGCGACATAGTAGGCTTAAAATGTCAATAGCTACACACAAAATGTTTCATTCTTTCTTGAAAACTACTTGCGAAAACATCGCCAAGAGTTCATGCATAAAAATTCTGTAAAGTTTAATTTTTTTTTTGAATGCTAAAAGCAATCTATAAAATAAAAAAATATTAATTGAGCATTTTATATGAAATCAGTCCACTTCGACGCATTTAATTTGTGTTAACTATAGCTACCGGCTACCAAAATTCAGCTAGGTACGAAATTTTATCACGTGTGTGTGCCTATGAATACATTTTGGTTTCAATAGCTGTTGTATTCTGACTTCTCTATGCATCTGACGTGGCGAAAAATAAGTTTTACGGGCAAATATTTGTCATTTGCCTACCGTATTACATGTTGTGACGAGTTGTCTGCGCACCTTATCACAATAGCTGCACTAATGGATAAGCTTTATCAGCTATTATTATCAATTAAGTATTTTATTATCGCATCGTTGTTTTTGGCAACGCCCTATTATTGAAGGCTGTAGTTGTTATCTGTCCCTCCTTAGCAGGCTGGAGAATAGAAAAATACCAAAATGTTTGCGTATGCATGATATCCAGGGCCGAATAACGTTAATACTGTAATTCACTCCCTTACGCTCTAAATATAAATACTTATGTAATTTCAATCAGTAGAATTATTTTACAGAATATTCAGTTTATTTGCTGTTTTCTACTTGCGAATCATTAGAATGCGCTAAGGTTTAACTGCCAGGCCAATGCAATTCACTAAGAATCGGTATAAATCACTGTTTAATCAGTAAATACCAGCAACTAAAATGATCTGTAGAATTTTGCTGATTCAAGTGGAGAAATTTTAATACATCCACAGTTAAATTCGCTGATTTGTAGCAGTTTAAACGGTTTATATTTTAAAGTGTATGTCTTGCGAACACCATGACACCATTTATTGACCCTCACTCTCGTGGCTGTAAATTGAAAAATTCATGTTTTGTAGATACGAAAAGCAAAAAAGTAGTTTGTCAATCAAGTACAGTAACAAAAATATTGCGTGGTTGCAGCACGTGAAATCATTAATCACCCCGTGACCGAACGTATTAAAGCATGCACTACACTTTGAGGGCATTTTCGTCAGTGAAACTGCACATCAAGTAAGTATAATAGAAAGTTATTTGGTTCAGTTTAAGCGTTTTGGCTTGAGGAATGCTGCCTCAGCACGGAAGTGGTTCACACGATCTTCCACGCCGCATAATATACGGCGAATACTCATTGTGTAGGGATACCCGATTTTCGCGCAAAAATAGTTCCTGTCTGTTTTTATTTCAAAAGCCTTTAGCTGAAATCCAATCTCGCGATTGTGTGGTTATAACTGCTGCGCGTCCCTCAGGAAACTCGCTGAGGATCACACAAGATCAAGACCGGAATAACCTCATTCTTACTGGCCCAGTCAAATACCACAAAGTTGTCTCACAACAATGTAAAACATTCTTCTGGTAAACTTCCCTAAACTGTATATGAAGTTTCTAACCTATACATTGTACGTAAACAGAACCACACATCACGCTACAAATATAAGAATGTTGAGCATCGTTACTATACAAAGTTGGGAACTTGAGCAAATTNCTCAGGAAACTCGCTGAGGATCACACAAGATCAAGACCGGAATAACCTCATTCTTACTGGCCCAGTCAAATACCACCAAGTTGTCTCACAACAATGTAAAACATTCTTCTGGTAAACTTCCCTAAACTGTATATGAAGTGTCTAACCTATACATTGTACGTAAAGAGAACCACACATCACGCTACAAATATAAGAATGTTGAGCATCGTTACTATACAAAGTTGGGAACTTGAGCAAATTTAGGAACGTTAAAATGATAGAATTTGGGGGGGGGGGAGGATAAACCTACCATATAGGCTTTCTCTATGTACACTTACTCACGTGTATCTATACGGAATCGATTTTTGGAGGTCACCTGATTCATTTTTTGTAACACATTTTTCAGTAAACTTCCTAAACTGTAAGGGAAGTTTTCAAGCCTGTAACCGGAAAATTTACCATCAGGCTAAAAATATAGAACCGCTGATATACACAGTTGGGATCTCCACTACGCATTTCACTCCTTCCTAAGCGAATGTAGGAAATCTACTATGGTCTTGAAAAAAAAAAGTGGGGGGATTGTACCACTCGTGCTTTCTCAGTAGGCTCATACCTAGATGTCGTAATTTGTAAAAAATTTCTTAGGGCGTGCGTACTCAGTCACTGGCAACACTGGCGCGAAAAAAAATTGGTGGGAATCGGTTGATAAGTTCCCAAAATATGGGAAAAAACTCAATTTTTTTTCAATTGAACATCTTTATAAATAGGGGACAAAAATGTTATGTATTAGCACAATCGATGGTTGTCAAGGATACTGCCAGTATACATAGCAAAGTTAAGATTGGCTACATATTTGCGTGGATATATCACATTTCAGATAACATGTTTTATAGCCTCCATTCTGAAAATAAGGCTATTGCACACTTAAAACATATAAATTAATATAGCCTGCCACAGTGCGTCTTCTTCGTCAAATTTGGAAGACGTTGGTTGATTTTTCCCAAGATGTGACACAAACTTTATTTTTTCATGCGGAGTTATCTTACAAAATGACGGATAAATGAGGCTCTGTATATAAACACTTCATGTGTATAGTAAAAATTTCCAACATACAAAGTTAAGTTGAAATTTCTATCGTAGTTACGTAGATATGANACACTTCATGTGTATAGTAAAAATTTCCAACATACAAAGTTAAGTTGAAATTTCTATCGTAGTTACGTAGATATGACATACTAAGCTAAAATGTTTCTACGGCCGCCATTTTGAAAAACAAGTTTTTAGCTTACTTAAAAATTACGTACTTACCTCACATACCGCAGTGCTACTTGTCTGCCATATTTGGTAGGAATCAGTCAATTGTTTCCCGAGATATGGCATTAAAATTTTACTTGTTCCTGTGGCGCTATCTTACAAAATAGTGGACAAATGAGGCTCTGTGTACACATATTTAAGTTGTGATATATACTCCCAGCATACAAAGTAATGTTGGAATTTATTACATTGTTTCGACGATATAGCATACTATGCTTAAAAAACAAGTTGGTCGTCATTTTGAAAATAAGTGTCTGAACTACTTATAACACACCTGTATATATTACCTGCCGCAGTACTACTTATTTGCCAAATTTGGTAGTAATCCGTTAATTATTTTCCGAGATATTACATGAAACTTCATTATTTCACTATCTTACAAAATGGCTAACTAAAATGGCTATGTGTTGGCACAAATGATGCTTGTAATATATACTGTCAGTATAAAAACTTTGATCAAAATTGGTAGAATGGTATGGGAGTAAAACAAAATACACCAGAAATATTTGTATGGCCGCCAATCTGAAAATACGTACGTACCTCGTCAATTTGAAACGCATACTTTTACATGGAATACAATGATATTATTCACGTATCAAATTTGTCGAGAANACACTTCATGTGTATAGTAAAAATTTCCAACATACAAAGTTAAGTTGAAATTTCTATCGTAGTTACGTAGATATGATATACTAAGCTAAAGTGTTTCTACGGCCGCCATTTTGAAAAACAAGTTTTTAACTTACTTAAAAATTACGTACTTGCCTCACATACCGCAGTGCTACTTGTCTGCCATATTTGGTAGGAATCAGTCAATTGTTTCCCGAGATATGGCATTAAAATTTTACTTGTTCCTGTGGCGCTATCTTACAAAATAGTGGAAAAATGAGGCTCTGTGTACACATATTTAAGTTGTGATATATACTCCCAGCATACAAAGTAATGTTGGAATTTATTACATTGTTTCGACGATATAGCATACTATGCTTAAAAAACAAGTTGGTCGTAATTTTGAAAATAAGTGTCTGAACTACTTATAACACACCTGTATATATATCCTGCCGCAGTACTACTTATTAGTAATCCGTTAATTATTTTCCGAGATATTACATGAAACTTCATTATTTCACTATCTTACAAAATGGCCAACTAAAATGGCTATGTGTTGGCACAAATGATGCTTGTAATATATACTGTCAGTATAAAAACTTTGATCGAAATTGGTAGAATGGTATGGGAGTAAAAGAAAATACACCAGAAATATTTGTATGGCCGCCAATCTGAAAATACGTAAGTACCTCGTCAATTTGAAACGCATACTTTTACATGGAATACAATGATATTATTCACGTATCAAATTTGTCGAGAATTGGTTGAGTAGTTTTCAATATATAACTTAAAATATTTATTTATTCATGTGGTACTATCTTTAAAAATGGCTGACGAACATCATTAATATCTTAATCCAATGCTTACACGATGCGCTGTCCACATACGAAACTCTGTTTAAATCGGTTGAATGGTTCCAAATATATCTCATATCACCCTAACTTTTTAATTGGCCACCATTTTTAAAGTTAGCACCCGGTGTAGTCTAAAACTATAAAAATCAGATGTCATTACTAAGGACTATATGTGCACCGACTTTTGTGAAATTCGGTTAACGCATTAAAAAATTGAAACGGGGGTACACACATACGCACAGACACACACAGTCTCCTACTCACACACAGACACAGGAAAGTGATCTTATAAACCTTTCTTTCCTTCGGAAAGTAAGCTACAAAAATGGTTTTCCTGACTCTAAGTGTTTATTACTAAGGCCATGGTGCATATTATTGTGCGCCTTCGTGCGAGTGAGTATAGTACACTGAAGAGCCAAAAAACTGGTACACCTGCCTAATATCGTGTAGGGCCCCCCGAGCACGCATAAGTGCCGCAATACGAGGTGGCATGGACTCGGCTAATGTCTGAAGGTATGTAGGAGGTAATTCCCACCATGAATACTGCAGGGCAGTCCACAAATCCAATGTGCGCCGATTTGAGAAAGGGTTGCACGTCTGTCACGTTTAATGATTCTCGTCAGTCGTCGTTTGTCCCGTTCTTTCACGGTCTTTTTCCGGCCGCAGCGATGTCGAAGATGTGATGTTTTACCGGATTCCTGATATTCACGGTACACTCGTGAAATGGTCGTACGCGAACATCCAAATGTTATCGCTACCTCGGAGATGCTATGTCCCATATCTCGTGCACCGACTATAACACCACGTTCAAACTCACTTAAATCTTGATACCTGCCATTGTAGCAGCAGTAACCGACCTAGTTGCCGACCGCATCGCGTTTGGTTCCATACCTCTGTTATTTGCATACGTACGCCTATACCAGTTTTTTTTTTGCTCATCAGTGTATGATGTGTATGCCTACATACTTGTTAACTGTGCTAGTATGATGGCGATTTGACCGAAAAAAGCCGAACTGGGGTTGAAGCCGGGAGTTCATGTACCTCAAGCGTGCGCAACGGACGCCAAGAGCCGTGTTTTTAGCTTAAGATGTAACTAACCGGAGGTGATAAAAATGAAACTAGGGCTTTGGTTGAATCAGAGTTGAATCACAGAATAAAGGTTTGATTACTGGGTGAATCACAGGAGTCCGACATAAGCGGCAAGAAGTCAGCTTTGAACTGACCGACTTCTCCCATGTCACATCGGCGAAATCGCTAATCGCATCAATATCGTTCATAATTACACTGCATATTGAAATCTGACATTCTTAAAACAGCAGAGATCTTTCACAAAGAAATTACGCTCACCTTGGTATAAGTTGACATGGAAACATCGCAAATCGGTTTGTAAGTTTACTACTCGCCCAATTTCACTGTTTGGCTGTTTCACGCGTTTTTCTCAAGTCCATTGTCCCAGTAGCTGAATTGTGGCCTAGTCAGATAGTTGGATAAATTAGTTCTCATACACACCCGCCAAAAATCGGAGTCCATTGATATTCGCCGGTACACTTTGTAAACGTCATAATGCCTCGTACGTTCAAATCACAGTCTATATTTTGGCTGCTTCTTCTGAAAAAAACCTACTAGTTGAGCCTTTTTTTTTCTAGGTAACGTAACATTCAGTCGCATGCATAAATCTTTGATTAGGTCTACCGTACCGAGGTTTTAGACAAATAAAATACTTATTCCAATATTAGCAAACAAATTTATAATCGTTGTTCTGGCTGAACTAAATGTGATGAATAACAAAACTGGGTGCTTACAACGAACAAAATACGTAGGTAGTTTAACTGACAGCACCGTCTGACTTCATAAAAACTAATTTATTACTGTTATTAATGTAGGTTTTATAAAGAAATACTCCGGATCACTTCAATAAACTATTTATTAGTTTTAAGAAAGAACAATATAATTTCAACAAGGCACATAGCGCCATGACACAACAACGGTAGCTTGATAGCTAATAATTTGTTTACAGTATTGCCATCTTAAGAATATAAAAACTTTTAATATTGCATTGTATATTATATTACAAAAATTAAAATAAAATCTTGTTAGGACAGACAAATATTTCCTTAGTGTGATTTCAAGTAGGTCTACATGTCAAATAAGTTAAGGTCCGACAGGCATTCTATAAGACGCATGTTTGAGGACTCCAAGCCAGTATAAGACTGAACGGTGGACTGGCCGAATAATGTAGGTCCCTATAACATATTCTCGCAGACTGCAGCCGTAGAAAAATGAGTCCGTCCATGCGCATAGAGAAGTGCGAGACAAAACGAATACTTCCTATTTTGAGATGTATGAAATTATAAAAATTATGATATGCCCAAAATAATTATAAACAATAGACCTAATTTATGACAGAAAAATGTGATGCATATAACTGCCATTTTCGTCTGTGTTTTGACAGTAAACAAATGGACCGTGTAAAAGAAATGCTAACCAGTTATACAAAAAAAGCTGCTACGGCGTTAAAAAAAATTGTGTTTCTGAACATTATCGCAATAAATTAATGACTCTACGTAGTCCTACAATCAATTCTTTACCATGTTTTGAAGTCCCCATCCAGCGCAGAGAGAGGTGTACTGAAAGTGAGTGAAGTGAGTGAAGAGATTTGGGCGGCTCTAAATATTGGGGTCTTGAGAGCCGATGAGGGTGAAGTGAAGTAAGCATGTAGCAGTGCCGGAATGAAAGGGCGGGGGAAACGGGAGATCCCCGAGAAAACCCACCGACCAGTGGCATTGCCCGGCATGATTCCCACTTGCGAAAATCCGGAGTGAACCGGCCGGGGATTGAACCCGGTTCGCCTGGTGTACTGAGAGGCAAGGGCGTTGTTATTCTGACTCATTTCAATCGAAAGAGCACCCCTGAAAACTATAGGACTAGGATATCTTTATTACATAATTTTGGAAAAATGAAGACGAGAAAAAAAGGAAAACTAAATATTGAGTTCCTGGAGGGAATATTCAGTAAAATTTAAACACTTATTTCTCGCGAACATTTTATCTGATTTTAATGGTCAACGTATAGTTGGAATCCCCTTTAAATTATCAACAATATTAAAATACAACGTATCTGATTAGATGAAAACATTGTAAGAAAAATTCAATGGGGTAACCTTGCGAAAATGTGCCCGTGAGACATGTGAAGGGCACGTGGAGTTTTATATATCTCTTCAATGCTTCATTAATTTACCGATACATAATAAATTACTTTTGTTGTCAATTATATTTAGCATATTTAGCTTATAAGAAACGTGCTCTCCGTAATCCATGAGCTACAGTTTTAAAAACTGACGACTACCATGCCTATCGCTAAGCGCTCGTGGCTCAACGTTTCATCGCGTTCAGCAGATGCTATAACTTAGCTTCAGCCTGCTCAACTTGATTGTTGAGCTGCAGTGATGCAAGAAGGGTATTTCCCCTTCTTTGTGGACTATTATGTAGCGTTGACGTGTATAGACAGTTTGGGATAGGCATGGAAGATATTAATGCCCCCAAAATACGGAGCAAAAATTGCCCTATGGAGAAAAATAACATTCGTGGATAAGCAGCGAGAGTGGGAAGAAATGAAAAATCTTATAAGTATTTATAACGTCANGAAAACATTGTAAGAAAAATTCAATGGGGTAACCTTGCGAAAATGTGCCCGTGAGACATGTGAAGGGCACGTGGAGCTTTATATATGTCTTCAATACTTCATTAATTTACCGATACATAATAAATTACTTTTGTTGTCAATTATATTTAGCTTATAAGAAACGTGCTCTCCGTAATCCATGAGCTACAGTTTTAAAAACTGACGACTACCATGCCTATCGCTAAGCGCTCGTGGCTCAACGTTTCATCGCGTTCAGCAGATGCTATAACTTAGCTTCAGCCTGCTCAACTTGATTGTTGAGCTGCAGTGATGCAAGAAGGGTATTTCCCCTTCTTTGTGGACTATTATGTAGCGTTGACGTCTATAGACAGTTTGGGATAGGCATGGAAGATATTAATGCCCCCAAAATACGGAGCAAAAATTGCTCTAGGGAGAAAAATAACATTCGTGGATAAGCAGCGAGAGTGGGAAGAAATGAAAAATCTTATAAGTATTTATAACGTCANTGGAGAAAAATAACATTCGTGGATAAGCAGCGAGAGTGGGAAGAAATGAAAAATCTTATAAGTATTTATAACGTCAAAGATTTATCTAACCTACGTTTTTTGTTAAAGGCAAGAAGAAGTAAAAGTTGTTTGTTCCTCGTTAAGCTGATTCATATTCTCCGCGATCTTCTTCTGTTAGCTGTTTCATCTGACGTGTCACTGCCCTATAGCCAACAAAGCCCGACAGTAATGTCATATTGCAAAAGGATCAGCTACGTGGCTATTACTTGACAGTAAACCAATCAACTAAGTCAGCGCTCTTTGGTAATACTGGTGAAGAAAGTTTGGTTAAGGCGGATAGTCTCCCGCCATTTGTATTTGTCTAGCCTATAATTCTTCATAACTTAATTTATACATTTAATATTTTAAAACCAATCCTGTTCAGGCACAAGGGACTTCTAAATAGTTATTTGAAATCAATCTTGTTTTTCTGCTGCTACCCTTTTTCACAAATGGAACCATAATCGAAAGTTCTTACTCTTGTCATATATGAATCCACAATCGAAATTCCCCTCCTTCTTCCATGATTTTTGTTTCAGATGAGGAGATACGGATATAGGCTAAGTCAATACGTAAAAACTTTAGAAATTTTATTGCGTTCTGTAGTCAAGACCTACGCCTTAATACGCTTTGATTTTTAATATCAAGTAAACACCTGGAAGATAAACTTAGTTTCTTCTTTCTAGGCCCACTTGTTAAGTATCTTTCGGCGACACGTACAAATTAACTTTTTCGCTTATATATCTTACGACTAGCAGCCTCACAACATTTAGTGACAATGAAATTGTTTGAAACACAAGTATGTTGCCTTTATGCCAATTCTTGCTCAAACATATCTAAATCAAATATGAAACCAGTGCCAGTGCCGGTTTCAACTAATCTAAAAGTTACATTTTTGTAAGACGTCTGATCTTAGAGCGACTCTTTCAAATTCGCTACCAACACTGCTTTACGTTCACCACTCAGTTTGGGACACGATGTGTGCAACCATAGGTCTAGGCATGCGCTGGGTTAGATAATTTAAGAGGGGGAAGGGATGAAAACAGCAAAATGAAGACCCCACTTTTACGAGATTAAAAATAAAAAGTAAGAATGAAAATAATTTATACATATTCATTACAAGTTGTGAGCCTCCCCCCTTACCAACGCCGCCAAGTGCTTCTTTCAGACGCTGATCTCGTAAGACGTAAGAAACTAAACTGCGACATAAATTATTATTAGGTGGTGTCTTCTTGCTGGGTGCANACGCTGATCTCGTAAGACGTAAGAAACTAAACTGCGACATAAATTATTATTAGGTGGTGTCTTCTTGCTGGGTGCAGACGCAAACTTACTTAAATCTTCTGGCGTTGTAACCTACACACGTCTGCGTGCACTGCACGTTTATAGTGTATTCGCGGTTTCTTCACACTTTTCGACTCAAACCTTTGAAAAATACCCCATGTATTATGTGTTTGGTGGTTTCCTAAGTATTTCTTGTACCACAAGCGGATTATACTTGCGTTAACATAAAATACCTTATTTTATGGTTAAATTGAACTTTTACTTATATTTTATCTATAAATTATATACATGTGTTATCAATTTAGTTATTCTGCATGCAACGAACCTTATGATATATGTGTGTTGGCAATGCCTAGTAAGAAATAGTTGTTATGCACAATTACACTTAGTGCGCACGAAAACGGTGCGCTGTCCCTTTGGCGCAATTCTCTAGACTCGGTCAAGCCTAGTTAGCATGAGGCGGAGGAATATCCTGGAAGTATAACTTTAGCAGGGCTTCAGAAAAGTGTGAAGTAACCGTGAACGGCCTATAACTAACGCTTTTCCACTTCCTCTTCTTCGTTCCCAGAACGATCTTTATTCTTTCGTATCCTCATTATTTGTGTCCTCTAATTCTTCATGGCATTCAACATTAAACTTCTTCCTTTTAATTCACAACTGGTTCAGTTTACTTTTTACTATTTTACTAATGACGTCGGTTCTCTTTACGCCTCTATAATTCGTGTAGCTAGTTTCTGAAAGAGTGGCCACACTTCAACAGGAAGTTCCCCAACACACAGCAGAAAAAAAATTAATAAAATGAGTGAAACCTTGGAAACATAATCATTGCCGAATGCGCGGTGCCGTGGGCACTTGGTGTAAATTTCTGGTCCCGGTTAGGTTTTTTTTGCATGAATGAATAAGTCAAGTTTACGTCTCTTGACAACGAGGTCATTATAAACGTAAATACATGACACCATACAGCAGGAACACGGAAGGAATCGGCCATGGCCTGTAGTAAGGAACCACCCCAGCATTTTGTCTGGAGTGATTTCAGGAAACCGTGGGATGGCAGGACCAGGAATCGAACCCGGGTACTCCCGAATGTGAGCCAAGTGTTTTACCACTGCACCACCTCGCTCGATTTTGTTTCTACGGTGTGATGGAATATCACTGGAAGAATAACTTTAGCAGGGCGTCAGAAAAGTTGAACAGTAACCGTGAATTTGCTATAACTTCTTTCGGGTATACAAATTTTAAGCATAATTCATGTGCACAACTTCCTAAACACTAACAGTCTTCCCTTTATAGTTACTGACAAGATTTTGTCTGTACCTGCCCAATGTTCCTCTGTCGCCTGTGAAAGCGAACACAGTAGTTTTCAAGCTCCACGTTCGTTGCTTCTTGAACGCCAAACCTTTGTCTTTCAAGATATCCTCTGTCTCTTTAGCAAGCACACTCCGGTCATTAGGCAAAGCGGCGTGTGTTATAAAGCACCCGCTCTTCGCCACATTGCGTACTGCTGGCAGGCTTATCGGCAAGGATAGTCCCGTCGTTGATCAAACCCTTAGTCATTACTGGCTGGCGCTGGCTCATGTTCATTCCACTTTTACGCTACTGACACTAAATACGCTTTGTTTTTATTCTTGTGAAGGCAGACACACGTTGGTAGCATAGGCGTGCGCTGGTTTACAAAATGAAGGGGCAGGGGGGGGAGGTGCAAAAAGCAAAACGGAAATTTGCTTTTAAGAAATTAAAAATACCAAGTAAGAATATAATAAAACATATTAAACACAAATAGTTTACGATACATTAAACTTATTTTAAATGTCGTGGTAGTGTCAAACACGCAGACTGTCTAGTAAAAATACGAAATTGGCAAGATTATTTTGTATTTTCCTAATGTCATGATGCGCCCCCTGAACTCCACCCCCTCCTCGCGCCTTTCCTCCGTGCACGCCTATGTCTTTCAAGATATTCTCTCTTAGCCAGTACTAGGCAACCTGCCACTAGATTGCCGACAGTTTCTTGTCGCTATCTACGATTTTCATTTCCCTTTCAGGCGGATGCCCAGAGGCTACTCGAGAACTACGTGTAACATGTGCGAGGGTTTGGGAGTATTAACGAGCTGCGTTAGCAGTGTAGTCCAGTGTGGTGCAGAAGGGCTGGTAACGAACCATGACCTTCCGAACGCATCTCAGACACGTTAACGCACATGTCGTTGTTTCCCGTGTAGAGGCAAGGAAGTGGCCTAGATTGAAATAAACATTTTTACTTTTATTTTTGCCGCGAGACTTCAGCGCCACTAGTCGTCAAAATAAACATTCCCAGACACAAGTACACAAGGCGAACGCGCGGGGGAGGAAGAGAAAAACTCAGTCGTAAAACTTGTCCGCATCNTGCAGTGTGGTGCAGAAGGGCTGGTAACGAACCATGACCTTCCGAACGCATCTCAGACACGTTAACGCACATGCCGTTGTTTCCCGTGTAGAGGCAAGGAAGTGGCCTAGATTGAAATAAACATTTTTACTTTTATTTTTGCCGCGAGACTTCAGCGCCACTAGTCGTCAAAATAAATATTCCCAGACACAAGTACACAAGGCGAACGCGCGGGGGAGGAAGAGAAAAACTAAGTCGTAAAACTTGTCCGCATCTTACAAGAGAGATATTTTTAATGAATAGCCTAAGTATATCTTTACTGATATACAGACAAATGCACAAAGGAATTAGAATGTAACTTGTATTTGGTGGCATCTTTCGGAATATTATTTTCCTCTGTGAATGTTTGATTTTTCTTCTTTATTTACAGATTTCATTTGTTAAAGAACGAAAATAGCTAAATAAATAAAACAGGGCCTATTTGCACGACTTTGCATTGAAATAAACTTATTTTTAACCACAATAGGAATTTGGGACACAATGAATCAGTCAATAAAATTCGCGAGTTAACTATTCACATTATTATAGTTAACGAATTATGCACAACAATTTGTGCTTAAGATTTGGTAAATTTGTCTAATCCAATTATTACCACATAAAATAATATAGCAAGAAAACTAAATTTATTTGTGTTAAGTGGTCTCAAGTTCTGTGGAAAGATAATAATTTTTCTATATTATTTTCTGCTGTGCACATAAATTCAGAAAAACTCGTCTCAAGCCGGCTTTTCCCGCCAAAATATCCACGACAACGCGTGCTGCCATCTCACGATATCTACATAGGCGCAGTAACGCGCAAATGCAGTTGTTCGCGTGCCGCCACCTTACGCTAGCGCTATCTGACGAGACAGACAGAATTGCCTGCTACGTGTTAACGGCCAGTATCGTTGGATCAGAGACAGTTACTGTAGCCTATGTGCGGGTAATTACCCGAATTTCGGGTATTTTACGTACTCGTGGGTTAAAATGTGGGTATTCACCAGTTTCGGGTAAAATAAGGGTATTCTGCTCTCAGAGGCATAAAAAGTTTTGAAATCAGGGACAATTATAAACTGAATAGTACTTGATCC
This sequence comes from Clitarchus hookeri, assembly GCA_002778355.1. Classification (NCBI taxonomy): domain Eukaryota; kingdom Metazoa; phylum Arthropoda; class Insecta; order Phasmatodea; family Phasmatidae; genus Clitarchus; species Clitarchus hookeri. Next base: position 144,127 of record NQII01004623.1, on the reverse strand, counting down.
ATTTAAATTTCTTAAGCCCCGTCACACTTCTACCAATAAGTTTGGTCAAATAAAGTTGGACAGTTATGAAGTCATCGAAACGTCATAAATGCCACCATATTTGTCTGAGAAAGTTGGACAACTTCAGTTTCCATCAAACATTTGAAGATTGGACCGGTTCTAAAATTTCTTTGATGTTTGACGGTCTCAGCCAATCAGAATCGTGCACGACAAAAATGGACGCCAAGAAACTTTAAATTAACGAACAATTGCTGGAACTGAAGTAGGTTATGAAGATAATTAATTTATGTAGAAACTGTATGGGCAAGAATGCTATTTTTAGTGAATATTACGCAAAATTTACGTACTCATTGTGCAGGAAACATCTCTGATAAATAATATTTGAATTTAGTAAAGAAGCGAAAATAAATTACGACATTCCTTGCATTTCTTCCTGTAATGGACTTCATGGAAAAACAAAAGCAATATCTCACTACGAAAATAATTTTTAAATACTTATTCAAATTAGATTCTCCCAGTAATAACATTTGACAGTGTGACACAGTCGAGATTATTTGATAAAATTTGTTGGATGGAAACATTTTGTAGCCGCATTTTGTATTCAAATTTGGTCAAATATAGTTGAAGGCGAAAATTTGACCGTGTGGTGGGGGCTTTAGTATTTCAAATCTATCGTCGACTGTCTTTAAAGATCCTTCCAAAACAACAGAAGATATGTTGAAGACCATGGAAAATAAGTTTACAGAAATCTATTTGGAGTTCATGTCGCATGTTCTTGGTCTTCCAGCATATTTTAACACACTGTTTCAAGGAGAAACACCAATGCTTCATAGACTCAAACCAGAAGTTGAACGACTTCTGAAGACTTTGTGTTGCAATTTCATTAATGCTTTTTGTGTAAAAAAAAATGCGAGTGTATTCGCAGTTGAACATAAAAATCCCTCACACTATGTTGCTCTGAATAACGTATATATCGGAGTCTCAGCACAAGAAAGATTGGAAACACTTACTGAAGGCAAGAATGTTCGTGAACAAGACACGCGGTATTTTCTAAAATCGTGCCACCAATTTTATGTTGANCACTTACTGAAGGCAAGAATGTTCGTGAACAAGACACGCGGTATTTTCTAAAATCGTGCCACCAATTTTATGTTGAACTTGTATCACAAATAAAATGTAGGTTGGATTTTAGTGCTCGGATTTACAATGTCATTAATGTGGTCAAACCTCGTCTCGCTCAGTCATTGGAAATTCCATAAATTTTTGTAGTCTGTCAAAGCATAGAATTTTTTATACAACTCTTCTAGACTCTTACATAAAAANATTTTTTATACAACTCTTCTAGACTCTTACATAAAAAAAATTCCTTGTTAACTCTTGGAATTATATTTACCAAGGTAAGTTGTGCATATTTAATTTTTTTGTAAGATAAAAATTTTCAGTTTACTATGTGAATATAAATAAATATACAAATTATTTGCAAACATATAATAATATGTGATAGTGTAAAAATGCTCAGTTGTTTGGATATACTGTTTGCTTGTTTTTAAATTTTTTGTATGCAGTTATATTTGAAATATTAAATTTATACGCATGTGTAAATTTAAATGTCAGTAACCTGTTGTTGGTAGATTTTACCAACCAACATAAAGTTTATGTAATCTGTTACATTGCCTTTTCTACTGTCTGCACTAAGACTACTGCTCAGTAGCAATTGTATGCCGTCAGTCAGTGTCTGTGGTCTCAATGGTGGAGTGTCAGTCAGTATCGTTATCAGTGAATTTATTTGTGTTGATTTTAAATGTTATGTTGACCTCACAAAGACGAATGTCACCGTAAACAACTTTTTTCTTCATTTTACACGTACACTTTCTTATGCACACGTTTCCTACATACACAAAATTCACCTCAAAGAGATCTTTATTTATAATTTTTTTTGCTGACTTGTGGGAAAAAGCGGGTATTTTAGTTCACACGTGCAGGTAAAAATTTTAATCAGCATTGACAATGCTGGTTACATTGGCAATTTCAAAAAAAATACTGGCTTGAATAAAATATTGCATGCTGATTTTGGTTTGGGTGCCACCCAAAAATTTTCATTTCGGATATACGAGTAGAACAGCATTTGCCGGAAAAAAAANCTGATTTTGGTTTGGGTGCCACCCAAAAATTTTCATTTCGGATATACGAGTAGAACAGCATTTGCCGGAAAAAAAATATGCTTAATGTTGCAGGCATCTTTCTGGCATAGGCTGCTACAATCGTCATACCAGATTAATAATGAGGAACGGGTAATGAATTTGAGACCGTGTTCGAATTGACTATTTGGTATTTTAGGATTTTAGTGTTTAGTAGCGTTCACTTCGGACGCCGTCGATAGTCACTTGTTCAAAAGTGGTTGCGATTTCGTAATTTGGTATTTTAGAAAGTTTCGTTACATAACTAAAACTACAATATCAAATACTTCACCAATTTAGTCGACTAATTCAGGCCACGTGACCTTTTTGTAAACTAAAAGTGCCAAAGCCAATTCGAACACGGCCATAGAAGCGAAATGGCATGGCGAAATTTTTAACTAGTTTTGCGGGTTGAATAAAAGTAGTTGAAGGAATTACTATCGCAAGCGCTACCAGTTCCACTCGCCCGTACGTTACGCACAGANCTGATTTTGGTTTGGGTGCCACCCAAAAATTTTCATTTCGGATATACGAGTAGAACAGCATTTGCCGGAAAAAAAAAATGCTTAATGTTGCAGGCATCTTTCTGGCATAGGCTGCTACAATCGTCATACCGGATTAATAATGAGGAACGGGTAATGAATTTGAGACCGTGTTCGAATTGACTATTTGGTATTTCAGGATTTTAGTGTTTAGTAGCGTTCACTTCGGACGCCGTCGATAGTCACTTGTTCAAAAGTGGTTGCGATTTCGTAATTTGGTATTTTAGAAAGTTTCGTTACATAACTAAAACTACAATACCAAATACTTCACCAATTTAGTCGACTAATTCAGGCCACGTGACCTTTTTGTAAACTAAAAATGCCAAAGCCAATTCGAACACGGCCATAGAAGCGAAATGGCATGGCGAAATTTTTAACTAGTTTTGCCGGTTGAATAAAAGTAGTTGAAGGAATTACTATCGCAAGCGCTACCAGTTCCACTCGCCCGTACGTTACGCACAGANCGGTTGAATAAAAGTAGTTGAAGGAATTACTATCGCAAGCGCTACCAGTTCCACTCGCCCGTACGTTACGCACAGACGGATGAAGCAGATAACTTTTTCGATTGACAAAGATTGACAAAGTGAAATTATGTCATCAGGGGCGTAGGAAAGTTTCTTTACCTGGGTGGGGGGATGGAGTCATTTTACGTGCATATTTTAGAAAAATTATTTTAATACATTGATTTTAATATAAACATACATTTTTATTTCTTGTACCCATTAAACATTATTTACTAGGTATGGAATAATAGAAATATTTAATGGCGTTGTAAATTCTAAGTGTTGCACATGCTTAAATCCGTACCTAAAAAATAAGCAGGATGACTCATTGATACGCGAGTGAAAAACGAATAGCGCTCGCTGCACTTTAAGGGGTCTAAGATTCGCGTGGAGTTGCATTAACGAATGATTATGGCACGTTGATGTAGGTTTTGCTCAGAATCAAAGGAGTGCACTGGTAAATAAGTGGTAATGCACTGTGATTGCAAAATGAACACAAGGCAGATAATACTGTACGCAGTAAGTAAATGTATTGAATCATTAATAACACGTGTTTCATAGGCGTGCACGATGTGTGCCGAGTGTGCACAGGCAAGCCTAATGACCAGCATATTTATTAACCTAATTTCAAATAGTGGTCTTCACCGAAACTGATCTATCTATAACGTCAGGGCAGGCTTGACCTTGTTTTGATTCAATTTCACGTTTTAAATTTACGCCTACATAAATTAGTCATTCACAATTGAATTTTCCATACCTATTTTAAGAAATAATGCGAAATGTAACCTTCTTATAATATCCTATTTTGGTAAAACTTTTGGTAGTTATAGCTATTTTAAACCTTAAAACCAAAACATTTTTGGGAGAAAACCATTGTACCCCCAGTTTTATATGGCCTTCGACATTTTTTTAACCCCAAAAATTAATAAATTTATTTTTGTGCCAAATATTGTTCAACTTGTACACATTATGTGTGATAGCATTTTTCTAGAGCNTTCTTTAACCCCAAAAATTAATAAATTTATTTTTGTGCCAAATATTGTTCAACTTGTACACATTATGTGTGATAGCAATTTTCTAGAGCAAAAAAAAAAATTACTTTTTATATTTTTTTACTAATTTGATGTCAAATTCAAATTCAAATTTTTTCTGTTTTGCTGCAACTGTAATAACAAATAGGACTAACTGTTTTACATATGAAAAAATTTACAAAGTAAATTAATGCCACGGGCTACCACGTGACATATATATCATCACCAAATAACAAGCCATATATATATATATATTTATATGTATGTGTGTGTGTGTGTGTGTGAAAAAATTTAAAATATACAAACAATTTTTAATATTTTAAACAGTTATTGTAATGTATGAACTGTTATTTGGTGATTACATATATGTCATAGTGTAGCCTATGGCATTTCTTTACTTCGTAAATTTTTTCATTTGCACAACTTATAATTTCTAATTATGGCTTGAGCANGGTAGCCTATGGCATTTCTTTACTTCGTAAATTTTTTCATTTGCACAACTTATAATTTCTAATTATGGCTTGAGCAAAACAGAAAAAAAATTGAATCTGAGATCAAATTATTCAAAAAGTATAACGCGTAAAATTGTTTTATTCAAGGAAAATGTCATCACATATAATGTGTACAAGTTGAACAATGTTTGGTACAAAAATAAAACAATTAATTTTTTGGGTTCCAACACCCTTCACTTTATGCGCACCCTAATGGCGATGGCTGAGCACGCCTATGATTTGCAAAAGTAGCCTACGTGCTGTAATCACTATGTTTACAGGAAATGTTCGAAGGTCCTGTCATGGGATTTGTGAAAGGTATTTTACGTTGCCTATCTGCCAGGCCACTATCCTTATGTTTTGAAATGTTCGCATGGATTTCTCGAGAATGGTTCGCCTGAGAGTGTGCCGAGAAGATGAACTTTTCTGTTTATTTAGATGCGCTGACGCGTAACTTGTCTTAACAGATCGTTCACAGCTTTGTTACGAAGTTCTATGCAAACATAGGGTGTCAATCCCAATTTGCGTAATGAAGGGGGGTGTTATTACCAACCGTATTTTCAGAGGTGCAATATCTTCCATACAAAAATCACTATTCACCGATTTGTAAGGGGCCGCGGTGGTGTAGTGGTTAGACTACTCGCTTCTCACGTTCAATTAGTTCGTGAACTGGCGCCCCAAGTGTAGGCAGTCATGCACCCCTGCGTCCTCGATTTTATGCCCGTGTGCCACATGTGTAGCATGTTTGAAACTTGGTCCTATGGGCNGTCATGCACCCCTGCGTCCTCGATTTTATGCCCGTGTGCCACATGTGTAGCATGTTTGAAACTTGGTCCTATGGGCACTTATCCTTGGAACCGCAGTGTTTCTTCAATGTAGTTACTGCTGTGTATTCAATAACACTTTAAATGAGTGCGTATGTCCTCTAGGCATTATCTTGGTAAACCCCGAGAACGCCAAAACTCCCTGGCACACGCACAGCCAGTGACCCCAGCTCACCAATCATCCCACANGTCATGCACCCCTGCGTCCTCGATTTTATGCCCGTGTGCCACATGTGTAGCATGTTTGAAACTTGGTCCTATGGGCGCTTATCCTTGGAACCGCAGTGTTTCTTCAATGTAGTTACTGCTGTGTATTCAATAACACTTTAAATGAGTGCGTATGTCCTCTAGGCATTATTTTGGTAAACCCCGAGAACGCCAAAACTCCCTGGCACACGCACAGCCAGTGACCCCAGCTCACCAATCATCCCACACTATATATATATACACTATATATATATATATATATATATATATGTATATATATATGTATATATAAACTGTGGTAACTAATAGTTGTGTAATCGTAGACAATATTAGCGAGGGAAAACTAAGGGTGACTTCTCTCCACGAAAAAAGGTAATGAATTCTGTATTATTGCATATAGAAATTCCATGGTACCACTTTTTTTTTTCTTAACTCCTCCGAAAAGAAATACAATTAATCAGAATATAAATTACAAATAAAAATGACATTCCTTTCACAAAATTAAAACATGTTACAAACTTCCCCCCTTGAATTAAGAACCTTGCAAACCTGTATTAAAATACACTAAAATACCAAAAAAAAAAAAATCTCTTAATTCCGCTTCAGTTAAAATACATAAAATGTGTCATACAAAATGTCCCCCCCCCCTACAATTTGAATCGGCTCTCAAGACATCGCTGTTAAGGGCCGCTCAACTCTCTCCCCTACACTTCTACAATTAGAGAAGAAATACTTATCTTTGGCATAAGTAGATAAATATAGTATGTTCGAGGACAAAGGCTGGGGGCTGTTGTGCCATGATGCCATTCGCCATCTTGGATTCCGCCATAGTTGATGACATTGCAGCCATCACATTGGGTTCTGCTATTTTGTGTCCTTAATATTAACCTTTGTCCTCCATCTTGTTTCCAGCCACCATTTTGTTTCGACCTGATATCTACATTCCACCTGCCATCTTGTTTCTGGTCGCTATATTGTTTCCAAATTACTCACCTTCGTTCGACCATTATCTTGGGTGTCGTCTGCTATAGTACTCCAGTCGTCTGCTAGAGTGCACCACTGATGCCTGTAATTTTGTTTATTGCTGCTATAGTTTGCCAACATCGTCCGCCATTTTGTTTCCACTTGTCCTTCGTTCAGCTGCGGCCATTTACTTTCCAGAGCTCAAAATATCCTTTGGAAGAGTGCGGGATCGAACTGCCGGACCTTGGGTCGCCAGCATGGTGGATGCCCAAACCGACTGAGCTATTGGGACATTTTGGGAAGAAAGGTTGAGATGCCTGGGCGTCTCCCTTGAGCACCTTACGAGCCACGACCGAAAAATTTCCGCATGTCGGTGGAAATAAATACACGCACCCTGAAAAGGGGACATTATGGTGGTTCCTTTACCTTCAAATTAAGTTGGAGGTTTCGTTTGCTGGCTTGGGAACCTCGCTATCCTTGCCGAAAAATTGACTATCAAAAGCCGACAAATGGGCCAGCTGTCCAGCAGGAACCGCAGTCCGGCAGCCGGCTGTCTTCGTGCACATCAAAATTCATACTACCGGGCGCAACGAGTGTCGCCACTAGCGCTGCCGGAAATGTGATCACGTGATTCATGACGTCGTTACTCCTTGATTAGTCCCCTTCCCCAAGCGTCGGCAGAGTTGCAAGACGCACGATAATGAAGATAACAAAATAGTTAAAGGCCGGTTTTTGTTCCATGCGCATGCATCAATTTTAATAAAGAATTTAGTGTGGCTATTATGCNCAAAATAGTTAAAGGCCGGTTTTTGTTCCATGCGCATGCATCAATTTTAATAAAGAATTTAGTGTGGCTATTATGCCATAAGCCAACTGATTATGAAAATCGCAATGTTGGGAATTTCATCCCCGGTAGAGAGGTGGTGTAAAATTCCGATGTATAAAATGGTCATGCTAGGGATGTCTCGTTGTATTCGGCTCCCATCTACGTCATCATGCATTTGAGATAATATCGTATTAAGGGANTCATGCTAGGGATGTCTCGTTGTATTCGGCTCCCATCTACGTCATCATGCATTTGAGATAATATCGTATTAAGGGACCCTTCTGGTCAAAGCTAATATGGGCATTTGGCGCTTCATATTTTGTGTTACGTTTCCATTATGAAAACTTTTATAGGCAAGATTGTCTGTGTTTAGTGCATTTCCTTGTAAAGTATAACGTATTCAATGTGCCATAAATATATTTGGAAGAAGCCCTGTAGCTTGTAAATAANTTCCTTGTAAAGTATAACGTATTCAATGTGCCATAAATATATTTGGAAGAAGCCCTGTAGCTTGTAAATAATGTAATCATCCTAAGGTTTGATTATGCTCGTGTGAGCAACTTTTATTGATGCGTTTGTAATATCATGTTGGGGCAAAATTTTTACATAACTATTTATACGACCTTATTTGGTATTTGTTAAGGCCGAAAATTGTATTGAAGGAAAAAAACTGGTTTTAAAAATTAAATTGTACCTGCAATATATCTGACAGTTGTATGTAAGAAATTTTCTACTTTATAAAATGAAATTAATCAATTTATATTTTTCAACTGATTGTGTAAAAGGGTTCCTGTGGAAAAGTATCCCAGATTTCCTCCTATACCTTTAACGTATTCTGATTTTGGATGGATGAGAAGTTTTGACTTGTTCGTGATAAAGAAACTGAATTAAAAATTATTCTTACTATTTTCCAACTACTGGGTTGGTGGTTATTGGACTTGGGATGGTAAGGGTGTTGGCACTTTCACACGTGGGGTGCTGGTGACGATACCATGGGTTCACAAGGTTTCAAATGTGGTATATCCGTTGCAATACCCCTCATCAACAAGGAAGCGAAGACACAAGTGTCCTCAGTTCCACGTGTTCCGCATTTGCTCCTTCTAGTAGTTGTAATTCAGTTTGCAATTTTTCAGGTACAGTCGAAGCTAGGGTAGAGGGCACTAATTCCCAAAACTGTCATAGTAGTCAGCATGTTTTCTATGTTTCACATAAGTTATCCAGTGAGTACAGGGCACGGCTGTTGTGTCCAGGTTGATTATGGCACATTCGTCACATTTGGGTTTAGGGAGCATCTTGCATATGAACATGCCACGAAAATGAGGTATCTTCAATTTGCATGCAAACAGTTCCAAATCCATGTTTGTGAGTAGCCGTTTCGGTAGAGACTTTATTATCACCTGTTTTTTCTGGTTTTTGCACACTTCTGCTTCCTAGTTTGTATGGTTTTAGGTAGAGGCCTTGGCCAGTTTTTTTACCCATGGCGATAGATATCATGTTTATATTGTGTCTTTAGGCCTCGGACAACTACTTTCGTTCGTTCGATGCTGTGTTGATAGCTTGGACGATACCACTCGTGGCTCCGATTAGGCCTCCGAGGGCCCTGAGATTAGGCAAAAGTAATGGAAAAAATTCACCGGTAGATGTTTTCTTGGACTTGCATGCTTTTATTCCCTTTGTCATCACTTTTCATTTTACATGTGCCTTTCTCTTNCGGTAGATGTTTTCTTGGACTTGCATGCTTTTATTCCCTTTGTCATCACTTTTCATTTTACATGTGCCTTTCTCTTACTCTTTGCACAGATGCCCATCTTCACCTTGACTTCATCACGTTAAAAACGCTCCAGGCTACTATTTTTTCTCCGAGTTCGGTTTGTGACGATTTTCTTATATCGTCGGCCCTATGTGCAAGCAACTTGTCTGCCTAGTGCCGAGCTTNTCGAGTTCGGTTTGTGACGATTTTCTTATATCGTCGGCCCTATGTGCAAGCAACTTGTCTGCCTAGTGCCGAGCTTGTAGATCCTTGTGCTGGGAATAAGTGATATCATGTTGCTTGCACACTCTGTCCAGGGTGTTGATGCGTGTGACATCATGTGCGAGTCTTTTAGCTAGCTTGGTTCCCAGCCCACAGAACCTATACCCAGGAACGTGCAGCTCGAAAGGTAGAATGTTGATCAGTGTATCGACGATTCCGCTTCCAGCTATGGTCTTACCTCTTCGAGACATGGTGAATTGATCTGAAAACCTATAAATTGGCGTATTTTATACTTTTTTGTTTCAGTTTCATTATAGACTAGGAACAGTACGGATCTAAAGTGCTAATGATGCATCTCGTTTGCCGCTTCTGCGGTAAAGATTTACATATTTGGGCAGTGTGTGCACACATGAAGCAACAACCTGCAAGATGAAAACTTCAAGTATAACATTTCAGTACAAACTGTGTCAACGACAGTTTACTCGGAGTGATGCTTCAAAGAAAAATTCTAAAATTTGCAGTACTGATTCCATGCAACCCCAATAGCCCCCACATACAACACAATCAGAACCACAAACACCACAATCAGCACCACAATCAGCACCACATGCACCACAATCAGCACCACCTGCACCACAATCAGCACAATAAGCATCACAATCAGTACCACAATTAGCACTACATGCACCACAATCAGCACCATAAAGCACCACAATCAGCACCATAAAGCACCACAATCAGCACCACAAGCACAATAATCAACACCACATGCATATCAATCACCATCAAATGCATCCCAAGATATTAGTGGTAGCATACATATTATCAAGCAAGATGTTACTCTACCCATATGCATTACTGCTGAAGATGAAGTTATCTCCCACTATTCACGACATGAAAGCCTATTTCTGAATACAGTAAGGTGCATCCTCGCAGGACCATTAAATTGTGGCAAAATGTGCGTCCTACTGAGCCTGCTTGAAGAAGAGAATGGTCTTCTGTTTGAAAGTGTGTACCAATATTAAAAGTCGCTCAAGTAACCGAAACACCAGCGACTGTAAGCCGTAAATGGTTTGGGTTATTTCCCTTGTAGCGATAATGAAGCTGTCGTACCACCAAGTGAAGGAAGCATTTCCAAACTCGATATTTGTGTTTGATGACATTGCATGCAAGCAGTACAGTAGTACTTTAGCACGAGACATAATACGAAGGTGGACTGTGTGTACCTCAGCCAGATTTATTTGTGTATACCCAAACAGCAACTCCGTGACAATGTCAACATGTTGGTGTTGATTCGCATGGACGATATGAATTTGCGACATGTGTACGACGACCATGTTAATACAGACATGACATTAGCAGATTTCAAGAGTATGTGTGACTTATGCTGGAAAGACAAGTATTGATTTTTGACGAGGGCAAAGTAGCCTCAAGCTGCATCTTGACAAAGACGAAGATGGAGGTTGTCTCGTACCAAGAAACGATGGAACTTGTGATGTTGGCAAAAGAATAATTCGAAATATTGGTGAACGTGAACGACCTGAGTATGCAGCCACTAAACATTCCGTCCTCGAAACTTGGCATTATCTTGGAATTGTGCAGTATGTTGACCGAACAAAACACATTTATTCAAAACTACCTGTCCTAGTTCGGGGTGAAGATGGAGCATGTGAATACTGAGATCGTCTGTGACATGATGGACATAAATGAGTATGTGACGAGTGTTCAAAGGCAAATTACCGACAGATTGAATGTGGCATCTGCATAAAATGAAGAGAAACTGAAAAACCTGGAAGGATGTTACGTACATTTGCTACTTAGATTTCCCTCCCCGCGACGAAAACCGATATTCAGAATTACAGCAGGGACATATTGGATGTCTGCAGCGAACGCTTGGACAAGATCGAATGTCTTTTGTCAGAGACTCATGACTAAATATATCAAAGAGAGCAACAGTAACCACTTTTATTCATTGCTATGTTTGAAATTTCTAGCGAACTGCAGTGAGTGATACAGTCTGTTCGCTCGAAGTATTGGCTCACCAGGAGAGAGAAAATATCGCGCAACCTTATAAATGAAATCTCTAAGCCCCTTACTCGCTGTATCGATGTACTCAGGGAGAGCTATGGAGCTCGCATAGTCGTGAATACCGAAATCGATTATACTTCTGAGCCTATGAAGAAAAGAAAGCATGATGGCATACAAACCGATCGGGTAGATGGATCGGATGAGGATTTGACTCACAAGAAAAAGGTACAGAAGAAAGCCTTGTAATATAATGCTCTGGCTCGTCGGTACCTATAATTGTACACATATTGTAATAATGATACAATGTATAGTGTATACAGAGATAATGATAATGGTTCCTCGGTGCTTATGAAATAGAGATTCTATCAGGTGGGATAATCCAAGTACGCAACTACAAGACAAAAGGAACCTCCAGGTTTTACTAATACATATATATTTCACAAGGAGCCCATGGAGATTACACTATCCGACCAGATGGAATAAAAGACAATGCTCGAACTCACTCATGTGCTTTACCAAGATAACAATCCCGAGATCAGTACTTATAACGATGAAGACCACGAAAAAATCGACATTCTCGCCGACCTCTTCAGTGGCATAGCACTGAAAAGCAGAGAATGTCTGATGAAGATAGATGGTGACAAGCACATTGAGTACACATTCTGGGACGAACCGAACGAACTGGTGGATAGACTATGACTGCTGTTCACTTTACAAAGAGTTGGAAATTACTCGCACACCAACGAGATTATATCCATAGCCTAAGATCTGAAGGAGGGATGCTACATACGATGAGTTGGTTGGGAATCGTCCATAAACAGCATGCGGCCACCAGGTGCAACTTCGGTCGTCTCAAGGTCATGATTTGTGGGATGAATGACCTATTTCAAGCCGACCTCGTTTAGATGATGCCATATTCTCGGGTCATTATGGGCTACAAATACATGTTGACAGTCATCGATGCCTATAGCAAATTCACCTGGGCCAAGCTGGTCAAGTCGAAGAATGCCTGCGATGTCACCGAGACCATGGTAGATGTGTTGCATGAAGGACGCACCCCGATTTATTTGCAAACCGACCAGGGCAAGGAATTCTACAATGAAAAGTTCAAGGCCCCGATGAAGAAACCTAACATTAATAATGATTCCACATACAGCAATCTCAAAGCATATATCGTCGAGAGGAACAGCAGGACTCTAAAGGGCAAGATGTGGAAGCATTTCACTGCGAATGGCAGCTACAAGTGACTTGAGCTACTGCCGAAATTCCTTCCGCGAGTATAATTCTACCATTTATTCTACCACTCGCATGAAGTCCAAAAACATCAAGGATGACTCCCTGGTTCGGACCATATATGTTCCCATGGAAACCTAGAGCCAAAATCTGCGATCTGGTGCGCATTTCCAAACAGAAATTACGCTCCAAGGACCTACTATCTCGGAGATCTGAACAATGTACCCATTTGTGGTGGTTTCTACACCGAGGAGATCCAGCCGGCGAAGCTTTTAGATCGAGAAGGTGCTGAAACGATGTAAAGGAAGGGCATTCGTCAAGTGGTGGAGTTTCCCTAAATGTATCTGATAGTTCGGCAGTGTACTCGTTTAGAGTAGGGTACCTATTACAAGTGGCTATCCGATACAAAGTAATAGGTTGATACTCTGTGACCTACCTCGACACAGTGCATTCCAGCCTCGCCCTGCCACGTCAACCTTCACCTTAAGACTCTATACAGAATAATACCGCATTAATTTTGTCATTGACAGAAACTGAGATTATTGACGAGTATTCCTTTATTTACTGATCCTGCTGACGTGTCACTGACAAGTCATTTTGGAGTTTTGTTTGGAGGCTACTCTTCCTGCTGAGACCACTAATGTGCAGGATAGACGGTCTCTGCAGCAGCAGACGACTGAAAATGGCGGTGATAAACGATAATTCCAATGATGCGAAGAGAGTAAGGATGGGTTATTATTCTATTGTTTGCCCCTATATTATAATTTTTACAAATTAATCTTATCATAGGAAAACACACCCATTTACATGACATGACAACAAACTCTTTGGGCACAGCGGAAGCCATTTATTTCTGCCGCTGAAACTGCTGACAAGTGTTAGATTTCGAGACCACTGATGTGCTGTTGGTGTTCCTTGAGATGGCTTCCTACTGACCAGTAACCTCAGCGCTGTTGGTAGCAAAAGGAATGTAACCTGGGATAAGCGTCCGCAATTTTTGGTCAAGCATGCGTTCACTTCAGGACTTAGCTAAAAAGCGTTTCACTCTTAGAGTGCAGAGGGAGCTAATGAAAAACAAATGTGTGTTTATTCACTACACTACACGACGCGCACAAAGCCCGTTCAACACTACAAATCAATATAATGTAATGATTCCTTATGTAAGGACGTACGTACTACGAAAGGCAGTCCCTACCTCTTAGGTATACAAAATATCAGTTTGTGTCCGTCGGTTTTCTCTGCATTGCTTAATGCGCAGCCAAGTTCGGTTTTTCATGCTATTTGACATTATTACGGTAACTTTCTCGAAGGCTGTGTGCACTGCATTTCTGCATTTCTGAGCTGAACGTTGATTAAATAACGGCGCTTCCACACATTTTTCTTGGTGAAACCCCAGAGTGTGCTATCTGGTGTTGTCAAATCAGGGCTTCTTGGAGGCCACGGAGGCGGAACTGGACAATTGTCCAATCCCAGTCTGATACAACGATTCCTAAAGACTGCCTTCAGACGTTGTTGATCAGCAGATGCGAAGTGTGACTGCACCCCACCGTGTTGAAACTGAACACTGTACAAAATACCCACTTCACGCAGATGTGGGATGAGCCAGTCGTCGATCATTTGAAGATAACAGAATTGTTTAATAGAGCCATTTTCTGTTCGACATCGTGGTTTTTAAACAGTTACGTGGGTCTGCTTGACCCTTTCTGTCTTAGATGTTTATATAATTTCAAGCGCTGCAATGAATAATTTTTTTTGTTCGTAACAGTACTAGTATAATTGTGATTCTCTGTCAAGTATCACACCCATCAAAATCAAAATGTATTTGTGCTAGATGTTATTGGCAGGAGCTGTTTGTAAGACAACAACTAATGTGTACATGTGAGGGAGTTCATTTATTGGATGTTGTTTCTGCCGTGTACAGTTACATGATCAAATTCTGTTTCTGCGCAACGTCCCGTATATTGGACACCGTGACTGAAAGACTTCAAACCTAGTAGTCCTAGTCCGGACATATTTTCTGTACGTTCGTTGTTTACGCGTCTACTTGTATCTCAGCAAATGAATGTCCTGGGATTACGCATTTTAGCCAAAAAAGCTAATAATAAATTATCTAAACCCGTAAGGTTTTCGATTATATTTAATGTATTCAAAAAGAAAGAAATTGTGAAAAAGTAACAAAAAAAATCGTATTTTTAGGACTTACCTGCGCAGTTTCGTTAAGAGGAATGAATAAATAAAATCGCGAAGTCGTAGTTACATCTGTAGGCTTTCCAGACATGTAATAACGTCCAACTGTTACCGATGTAATTTGCACAGGAAAACGTGACGACGGAAGCACTGCATGCCGGTTCAGCGCCTTGCGCGTAGGGGCGATTAGGCGCTAGGTGCGCGTATTATTGTCGCACGTATCTAAGCAGTTAAATGGAGCAGACAAATGTAGATATTTAAAATCGTTATGTTACGATAACACGTAAATTACTTGCACTAGAATTATGCAAAAAAAAATGCTATTAAAATTCTGATTTGCTCTAGTAACATTATATGTTGAGTAATTTATCGTAATTTATCGGAACTGCAGTTCTTACATTAGGTTTGTGGCTGTAGGCTATGGGGTCTGTTGCTAGCGGCGTTCGGAGCGTCCATGGGTTGATTTTAGATTGGTGAAGACCAATCTTGATCACTCGAATATCCCAGGAAACAGACCTTGGTCTATGCGTTACATGTTACTATAATCCTTCTTGTGGTGGAATGTTCGTCTGATTCCCCTGCTATTCAGATGCTATATGCTTGGGAAAAGGTTTATGTATAAACTATTTTAGAGTACTGCTGGCCTGGTTACTGATAGTATGCAGGTATTGGCTTAAACAGAAATGTGATTTGCAAGAGAAATTCTTGTACAATATAAGTTGAAAGTTTATCAACTTTTGTAGATTTTGTATGCATCATTTGTCACGTGAATGCTTACGCTATATTAGCGTTGTTATCAGATCATTTTCAGGTAACACCCCTATTATTCGACCACGGATTACTGCTTGTATACTCAAACTCTCCCCTTAAATACTGACCAGAAAGTCTGACTAGAAAGTCCCATCAGCGAGTTGGCTCAGTATTATTTGTGTGAAATAACATCCCAAGTACACTTCTTATTTTGTGTACCTTCCCGGATTTTTTTAATTGTCTAAGACTGGAATGCAAGAAATAGTGCATAGACAAATGAAGAGAGGAGAGAAGGTGGATATGCATATTGTTAATCATTAGTGTCAAGTACACGAATGTATTTAACACTATATGATTATAATTGCAAAACATGTAGATTATAGGTATTGTTTTTGGTTGAAATGTTTATTTACGTCAGCATATGTGACAATTTTATGTGTTTTATGACTTAATAAAGTTATGACCATTCTGATATACACTTCGGGAAAGCAGGAAACTATCACGTTTACAGTTTTCAGTGCCATGTCTACTGTTTTAAAAAATTTGCCAAATACGCTGTATTTATATCATTAATAGCCGGAGACCCGAAAATTAACGGACCTGCAACAAAACACCTGGTCCGGGGTGAAATTGGAGCATCAGCCAATGAACAGCTTACTGNCCGAAAATTAACGGACCTGCAACAAAACACCTGGTCCGGGGTGAAATTGGAGCATCAGCCAATGAACAGCTTACTGTGTTGGAATTGGAATTGGAAAGGGCTTATTAACGTCCCCCGGTGTTATGTCTGAAGACTTATCAGGGGACGGCTTANGAGTGTGCTATCTGGTGTTGTCAAATCAGGGCTTCTTGGAGGCCACGGAGGCGGAACTGGACAATTGTCCAATCCCCGTCTGATCCAACGATTCCTAAAGACTGCCTTCAGACGTTGTTGATCAGCAGATGCGAAGTGTGACTGCACCCCACCGTGTTGAAACTGAACACTGTACAAAATGCCCACTTCACGCAGATGTGGGATGAGCCAGTCGTCGATCATTTGAAGATAACAGAATTGTTTAATACAGCCATTTTCTGTTCGACATCGTGGTTTTTAAACAGTTACGTGGGTCTGCTTGACCCTTTCTGTCTTAGATGTTTATATAATTTCAAGCGCTGCAATGAATAATTTTTTTTGTTCGTAACAGTACTAGTATAATTGTGATTCTCTGTCAAGTATCACACCCATCAAAATCAAAATGTATTTGTGCTAGATGTTATTGGCAGGAGCTGTTTGTAAGACAACAACTAATGTGTACATGTGAGGGAGTTCATTTATTGGATGCTGTTTCTGCCGTGTGCAGTTACATGATCAAATTCTGTTTCTGCGCAACGTCCCGTATATTGGACACCGTGACTGAAAGACTTCAAAGCTAGTAGTCCTAGTCCGGACATATTTTCTGTACGTTCGTTGTTTGCGCGTCTACTTGTATCTCAGCAAATGAATGTCCTGGGATTACGCATTTTAGCCAAAAAAAGCTAATAATAAATTATCTAAATCCGTAAGGTTTTCGACTATATTTGATGTATTCAAAAAGAACGAAATTGTGAAAAAGTAACAAAAAAAATCGTATTTTTAGGACTTACCTGCGCAGTTTCGTTAAGAGGAATGAATAAATAAAATCGCGAAGTCGTAGTTACATCTGTAGGCTTTCCAGACATGTAATAACGTCCAACTGTTACAGATGTAATTTGCACAGGAAAACGTGACGACGGAAGCACTGCATGCCGGTTCAGCGCCTTGCGCGTAGGGGCGATTAGGCGCTAGGTGCGCGTATTATTGTCGCACGTATCTAAGCAGTTAAATGGAGCAGACAAATTTAGATATTTAAAATCGTTATATTACGATAACACGTAAATTACTTGCACTAGAATTATGCAAAAAAAAATGCCATTAAAATTCTGATTTGCTCTAGTAACATTATATGTTGAGTAATTTATCGTAATTTATCGGAACTGCAGTTCTTACATTAGGTTTGTGGCTGTAGGCTATGGGGTCTGTTGCTAGCGGCGTTCGGAGCGTCCATGGGTTGATTTTAGATTGGTGAAGACCAATCTTGATCACTCGAATATCCCAGGAAACAGACCTTGGTCTATGCGTTACATGTTACTATAATCCTTCTTGTGGTGGAATGTTCGTCTGATTCCCCTGCTATTCAGATGCTATATGCTTGGGAAAAGGTTTATGTATAAACTATTTTACAGTACTGCTGGCCTGGTTACTGATAGTATGCAGGTATTGGCTTAAACAGAAATGTGATTTGCAAGAGAAATTCTTGTACAATATAAGTTGAAAGTTTATCAACTTTTGTATGCATCATTTGTCACGTGAATGCTTACGCTATATTAGCGTTGTTATCAGATCATTTTCAGGTAACACCCCTATTATTCGACCACGGATTACTGCTTGTATACTCAAACTCTCCCCTTAAATACTGACCAGAAAGTCTGACTAGAAAGTCCCATCAGCGAGTTGGCTCAGTATTATTTGTGTGAAATAACATCCCAAGTACACTTCTTATTTTGTGTACCTTCCCGGATTTTTTTAATTGTCTAAGACTGGAATGCAAGAAATAGTGCATAGACAAATGAAGAGAGGAGAGAAGGTGGATATGCATATTGTTTATCATTAGTGTCAAGTACACGAATGTATTTAACACTATATGATTATAATTCCAAAACATGTAGATTATAGGTATTGTTTTTGGTTGAAATGTTTATTTACGTCAGCATATGTGACAATTGTATGTGTTTTATGACTTAATAAAGTTATGACCATTCTGATATACACTTCGGGAAAGCAGGAAACTATCACGTTTACAGTTTTCAGTGCCATGTCTACTGTTTTAAAAATTTGCCAAATACGCTGTATTTATATCATTAATAGCCGGAGACCCGAAAATTAACAGACCTGCAACAAAACACCTGGTCCGGGGTGAAATTGGAGCATCAGCCAATGAACAGCTTACTGAGTTGGAATTGGAATTGGAAAGGGCTTATTAACGTCCCCCGGTGTTATGTCTGAAGACTTATCAGGGGACGGCTTACAAGCTAACTTATGACCTAACTTAAACTAACACCAATGCCTTACCTGGGGTTCTAACCCAGAACTTCCCGCACCGTGAATCGCCGGCACACCAACCGACTGCACCACAGGGGTCGGCAATAGTTTACTGAGGCTCGAGCACATGAAGAACTGTCGAGTCTAGCTTGTTGCCGAATGAATCCGCTAAATTTCGGGATCTTTACTACAGCAGGTTTAAATACTTTCCTTCCTTTGGAGGTATGCCAAAACCAGAGGACGACGTTTCAAGCCATGCACTTCTCGCAAAGTATCATCTCAAGGGTTTGGACACGGAATAAATAAGTATGCACAAGTGGAATGGAGTGGAAGTTCCTTTGATTTGGGCGGACCCGTTCTCTGATTGACTGCACGAGGCTCTGGGAAAGGGGATTTGTGTGTGACTGGCTACTGCTTGCTGCAAAAGGTTCCCTATTGGTTGGGCTGCAGACTGGCGAGTAGGTTGCCAGGCGCTAGTTGTCGAACGGCGTTCCGACATGTCGCGTTTCAGTAACGCCGTTTTGTTGGCGTTTGCGGTTGGAGTTCGCGGAATGAGCTGCGGATTAACCCCTGTAGTCTTACGTATACTGTGGCAGAGGAGAGCAGGTACCAACCAGCTGACATCAATGAGAAGGGTCATTACAAAGGGAAACGTCGTACTGGAACGGCATTATGATGGGTTCACGTACACTCCTTCGTGTTTCTGATTGTGGATCTGTAACAGTAAACACTGAAAATAAAAGGTTTTGCTGAATTAAGCAAAGTTTGTTTGGCGCGACCAAATTAATTGTTTGTATAGGGGCAATAAAATATTTTGTTTTTAAAACCTAATTATTTTGTAGTTATTTTGTTGCCCCAAACTGTAAGATTTGGGTAGTGCAACTAAATACTTGTTTGGCTCTACGTACATTCGGTTCATATATGAACGTTTAATGCCCGATCGAGCTTCGAACATATGTNTAAATACTTGTTTGGCTCTACGTACATTCGGTTCATATATGAACGTTTAATGCCCGATCGAGCTTCGAACATATGTAGTTTGCTCCCGAGCATTACGCCCTAGCAACCTCAGCTAAACTGAATAATGTTGAAGTAAAAATGTTTTTAAATAGATACATTTATTCGTAAATTAATATTTCTAGTTTTACAGTTTTATTTCCTGTTGAAATGGTTTTATTAGGATTTTCNCATACATTTATTCGTAAATTAATATTTCTAGTTTTACAGTTTTATTTCCTGTTGAAATGGTTTTATTAGGATTTTCATGCCATTATTAAGCATCAATAAATGCACTAAGAAACGCTGTTACTATCTTGATTGTCGCAAAAATTACAAACNATTAAGCATCAATAAATGCACTAAGAAACGCTGTTACTATCTTGATTGTCGCAAAAATTACAAACAAACTCTCTAGCTGTATTTTTGAACGAAGGCAATCAAATCAGTGGTCATACAAATAAATACAGTTGATTCATATAAAAAATTTGGTGACAGCCTAATTTTTTTGGTCCAACACAGAGGTTTTGTTCATTCAAGCGTGTCTTTTGCTGGCTAAACAAAATTAATTTTGTTTTTTTTTTTTTCGNAATTAATTTTGTTTTTTTTTTTTCAAGTTTTGTTTACTCAACAAAATATATTTTTGGCCCTATACAAACAAATATTTATTGGCTGAAACAAACATTTCTCTCAGTGCAAGGTCGTACACCTTGATGTTGTTCTCCAACAGCACGTTAGGGTTTTCAGGGGTGCCATGGGTGCACAGTTCCTGTTTATTGATGACAACGGTTTTATACACCGCGCTGCATTGCTGGATAACTTCCTGAAAACCGAGGGTGGTCGCCCATTTGGATTGGCCAGCCAGGTCCCTCGACGTCAACCCTATCAAGAATACTTGGGACGCAATCAAGCGTCGTACTTCGCTATGTCCAGTGCCTCCACGAACCATTCAGGAGCTTCGATTGGCTTTGATGCAGGAATGGGTCTCCATATGCATATAACTTCTCGACAGTCTTTTCCTCAGCAAGTGTTCTCGTTGTTTGGGGTAATCTCGTTATTTGCTATATTAATCTACGCCTGTGGTGCGGCATGGGTAGTGTCGGACGTCACATGGGGTTTATTATTGCTTGATAAACTTTTCATTTTAAGATGGGCAAATACCTGTTAAAGTCTTTGGATGTCCTGCTGAACTTGCTCCTCGTGTCGGTGTAAGTGCACTACCACGTTAGTAATTTAAAAGAACCCCGGCTAGGCAATATGGCGCTAAGGTGTCGCCACTCTCGTCAACGCTACGGGCAGTGCGTGTCGAATAAGCGAACTAAAGATACGACCGAGCCAGTGAGGTGTCTTATCACCTCGTCAGTTATACCAACTGTTGCCAAGACTCATTGCGCGCGCGTGTGTGTGTCGGTGATGGGGGGGNNNGGGGGGGGGGGGGGAGGTAGGAGGAACCGACAGAACTACTATGCGACACGAGTGAAAAGCGAAAGGTAAGTCGTATTTGCTGGTTACTCTTTAAAAGGTGCGAGGAATAAGTTTGCTGTGTGCCTTCCAACTGATTGCCACATATTGCCGGGTGGTGTCGTCTTCAGGGGAAAAAAAGGTGAGGTAATTTAAACATTTTGATATATTTTGCAACGAATTTTATAAATGTAGCAAAAAGGAGACTTTCTGGACGTATAAAATATACAGAGATTCGCGAAATAGAAAACAAAGACAAAAGCGAAAGCATTAAAATAATAATAGTTCCACTCACTGCAGTAAAGTTTACAAAAACACAAGGTTAAGTAATGTTTGAAACCAGTAACAAGTCTTAAAAACACCTTAGCATCGATAGGAAACGATTAGTACTGAGCAACAGGTAGTGAGTGAATGAATTTAAAGAAGTTGTCAAGGAATTCAGTGCATGTCGTGCACAGATAATCAACCTAGAGTTGCCGTAGTGGGACTGGGCTATAACACTGCCGAGAAGCAGCAAAGAGAGGCGTTCAAGCCACACATTAAATGCATCCAACATTGAGAGAATAAAATATATTGGCAGTTACAAAATAAATTTACTTAAGAATATTTGTTTCCGCTGAATATATTTTGTTCACACAACTTCTTTGCTCTTTTACCAAACGTCTGCATGTATGCACATGAAACATATAAAATACATTTTGCTGAGCCGAAACCCTGTCTGGTTGTTTCCGACATCATGTGCACGTATTAAGTACACATTAGGTCTAACCACTTTACAAGTATGCTCAACTAATCAGTTTGGTTACAGTGAAAATTTTCAAAGTCGTAATGGATTAAAATGAATATTTTTTGGAGTAAATAAACATGTGGTTAACTGGAACAATTTTACAGACTATTAGGTACGTCCATACCAAATTTCTGACTGCAACAAAATTAGCTGGGCCCAATAACTACGATACATTCAATTGGTTCGCTGTGAGGTAATCGGGTTATTTGCACTGGCTCGAATATAGACATCAAGAGATTGTTTATAATTTCTGTAACCATTAGGATAACAACGTTAATAATAACGGTGAAATTTAAAAGTTACACAAAGAGTCTAAAATAACGATTGCAACTTAAAGCAAAAAAGTATAAATCAAAAACTTTAAATAGTACATCTCTGTAATTTGCATACTTTGATACTACGTAAAATCAAAACATCACAAAACCATGAGGCGTTACATTGGCTGAGATCGCTTAGTCATCGTAACTTATGTGGCTTCCCATATTTCGGATTCAAATCTTGGCATATTTTAAAAGTAATAACTAACGAAATACTGCAATATCTACAGTCATATAAATGTTTAGTTACACCAACTAAATCATACAAGTTTGAGGCAACCAAATAATAATAACGAGATAATTTGGTTTCAGCATGAAAATAAAACGCGAGACCAGTGACTTTTGAGTATTATAGCAGAATTGAAGGATTTTCTGACACATAAAGTGATTAATTGCCACTGCAATAATATTAAACAAATGTTATGTCTGCTCACATACAAAAAATTAATTTGGTTAAGCCAAACTAAGTATGTTTTATTCAACAAAATCTTTCCTCAGTGTAGTTCATAACCTTTTTCTCAGTGTAATTCTAGGGTAATGGGAAAAATATATTGGATCAACATTAGCCAGGAGAGTGATGACTAAATGTCACATAATGAAATGGCATGGAAAATAAAATCAGAACGAAGCAGTCGTTCAGTGAGAAACAAATAAAATAAAATAAATGGGAAGCACCCAGCACACTAAAAGGTCGTGTTCATGAGATGGTTCGTGGACACCAAACAATTGAATCTCAGGCAGGCTATATAAAAAACAACGCAAGAGCAAGTGCTTGTACGAACAAAGAAGTTAAGTAAGTTACACCCTATATCTGTGGCGCGTACAATAATGAAATATTTTGTCGCCACCAATAGGAAAGTGATACATGAATTGCTTGTTGGTAGTGGATGCGCACGTTACAGAATTTTATTGCAAATTTTCCCATTTGGCACAACCACCTGTCCACAGCTGCTAGCATCAGTGGCGTAAATGGCGTGTGGTTGGTTATCACGCTGCATGAAGACATTCTGCTGCAAATACGCTGCTTCTATCGTAGTCATATCGTATACGACATACAGTATCTGCCAGTTCTGTGTAAGTATACCGACTGCTCTTCCATGTCGACAACGAACAACGCAGTATTTATGCAAGCAATATTACCATCTTGTGTGCCGTGGGGCTGACTGTTAAGGTGCCTGCAGTGATTCGTGCGGCGTTTTAGATGCGTTATCTTCCATGTAGCGCAGCCATTTAGCATTACCGATCATTATCGCATTACCAATACACATTTTTTTTACCTAGAATTCCAACAACTTTGAATCAAAGTTTCAAATAGAACACACATTCTTTGTACGTCCTGTACATGATTTGAAAGTATTGTTACAGGTCGCCTGCGACGTATCCAAGTTCATGACGGATGAAGGTCTTAATAAAATTTAATAACTAAATTTAATGACTTACTATTTTTTACAATGTCATAAAACATACACGTAGTTATTTTTTACAACATTAAACTACCTTTCCCTACTATAAGCCCTTATTATTCATATCAATGAGCGCAATATTTAATACCAATCTCTGTTATAATTTAAGTCTTTTACACTGTCTTTATACTAGTTAGTCAAGTAATACTCTTCTATTAACTACACATATACGATCAAAATTTCAATTACCTTTCATTAACATTAGTGGCCGCGGTGGTGTAGCTGTTAGACTACTCTCCTCCCACCTAGGTGAACCGGGTTTTATTCCCGGCGGGGTCACTCCCGGATTTTTTTCGCATGTAGGAATAGTGCCGGACGATGCCGCTAGTCGGCGGGTTTTATCGGGGATCTTCCGTATTCCGGCGCTGCTCCATACTCGCCTCGTTTCACCTTCATCAGCTTTCAAAACTTTGATGTTAAGAGCCGTCCAAATCTCTCCACTCAATTTCATTAATATCATTCCAAATGTTTGTCACTCAAGCATACAGTCCCTGCCCCACGTTCTAGCCGGTCAGTCTCTCTCTCTCTCTCTCTCTCTCTCTCTCTCTCTCTCTCTCTCTGTTTCTTTACTCTCCCGATGCTCGCAGACTACACTCGCTGGTCATTGCGTTGTCGTTCGTTGCGTTCCGATGGTTCTCACACGTGGCGCTAATGGTCGTACAAGGCTCCAGATTCTCGACAAAGAGACACGACGTGGCTTATATAGCTCAGCTGGACTGGCTCAAAAGATACTTGGCTCCCCGAGCTGCGCCGAGGGCGAGTGATTACCAGAAAATTCTCACAAGATTACCCAAGACATTCAATCTTCTAATGATGGGAAAGGCACCAGTTCCGATAGCCTGATCGCGGCATGTGGCACATGTTACTGTTACTGCGATCGGTTTGTAACTCTGCTTTCCCTTCTCCAGTTACCAGTCATATCAAAGCATTCCCGAGGGAGTAAGGAGAAGGGCACAAAGATCACGCGGCCACTGGTAACACTACCCCCTCCTCAGGTCTGTTTGTCTCGATCAGACTCTGCAATATGCGGATATTCGTAGAGTGCCAGTCGGTCAGTAATGATTGGTCAATAAGGACAACCTTAGGCTTCGCCCGAGAGCCTTTAAGGCAAATGCAAAAGAAAACTGCATTGATCTGATCCATAATCCTGTAGGGGACTTCCCAACATTTGTGTAGCTTCGGGAAATGCCCCTTTCTCCTCTGTGGGTTGTACAGTCACAATAATTGTCCTTCTTGAAATACCTCGCCCGACATTTCCCTATCATACCGCGTCTTCATCCTGAAATTGTTTATTCTAAGGTGCTGTCGAACAAAATCACGAATGCCAACTAGTCTCCGGCGTAATTCGCTGGCATAATCAAGGACAGTAGCTTCTGCTTCTGTCGGTCGGCCAAACAGCAGGTCACTAGTGAGGCGTAGCTCTCTTCCAAACTGCATACTTGATGGGGTTACTCTTGTAGACTCGTGGACTGCCAAGCAGTAAACAATGAGAAACAATGGGACATTTGAATCCCAGTGAGTTTGGTTGTCTGCCACAAAGATCGGCAAGTACTGCTCAAGAGTGCTATTAATCCTCTCGACTATTCCATCGGACTTAAGGTGTAAGGCTGTAGTCATAGTCTTCTTTATCCCTAGAATATTTGTTACACCCTGGAACACAGGAGCTTCAAAATTTCGTCCTTGATCGGGATGGAGTTCTAGTGGCACATAAAACCTCGAGAAGACGTGCTGTATGAGTGACCACAGTCTGTGCTTCCTTATTTGAAAATATAATGACCTCATGCCACTCAGTGAAGTAATCTTGTGCCACCAGTAGATACCGATTACCTCTCTCTGTGGTATGCAAGGTGTCCAGAATATTTAATGCCATCCTCTCGAATGGGGCTCAAACATCGTATTCCTGGAGGTGACCTTGCCCCTGGTCCTTTGTCACTTCCCTGCGGTGCAGATGGCGCACGTTCGGCACCACTTGTCAACATCCTCTAGACAATGGAGCCAGTATAAACGCAGTCTAACTCTGTCGAGTGTCTTACTAACATGAAAGTGACCAATGGCTACAATATTATTCAGTTCCATTAGTACTTCGAAGACCTTGCATTCTGGAAGTACAGTACCAACTGTAGGCGTGTATGCTTCCCATCTTTACTTTCCCAAAGCACGACATTCTTCATTAGAAGCCCAGTATGCTCTCCATTATACCCAGTATGCTTTGAGTGTTGTCCCTTAAACAGTCTTTATTAACGTCACATGGTTAACAGCGATGTACGTTTTCATTTACCTTTTAAGTTTTCTGCAGGCATATGTTATTATATGAACAAAACACTTCGACTAACTAGAGCGTATTATTGTTGTATTAAAACTAGTTTATAGGATGTGTACAGACATAACCAAACACTTGCTTACATCAACACTGTTGTAACCTAAAATCCTCCCCACGTTGTTTTTGATAGTGCTACTTGCAGAAAAGCAGTCCAATGTTGGAACTCGGAGAGCGGCTATTGCGTAACTAGCATGCACACTCTACTCGCATATTCCCTCTGCGCTTGCAGCACGGTGCCACAGTTGTTATGTTGACCGCAACTCGCCCTACAACAGCAGTCTTCACGAGGTCCGTGTGGCCTTCCGCACACGTGAAGAACATCGGGAAGCAGTTGTCAGACTTAAGTTCAAGCCCATTTCAAACTTTACTTTTTTACGTCCATACAGTACAGAGGCTTGCGCCATTTTAATCACTGCAGTTTGTGATGAAGTATTCTCGTTGGCAGCAAAGTCCTTCCAGCATAGATGTCACGAACATCGATTTCGTAACTGATGGTTCTGATGTGTAGTGTGCATGACGAAAGAAACGCAGTTCCAGTATGCTGCTACCTGCTTTAGCAGTTAGTCCAGTCAGCGCGGAACTTAGCATGCAGGAAACTAACACAACTTTATTTTCAAACACTGGTTTGCTTGCAGAACTCATTGTCTGACTTGCTGATACCAAGCTGCAGACCACCTATGCTACGGAATATTCTTTTGGCTAATATGCCCTACGACGGTAATGTTTTACTGTTTTACATTGCGGCAATGCAAACAGTAACAAAATAAAAATGCATTAATTTTATTTGATACACGTCTTATGTTTCTTTAGATGAAAAGTTTCAGCTAATACGCACAAAGTCTTTTGAATAATTTTTTTGTATAAATTCTAGTAACATCAGACATCGGAGGCACGCATTCTCATAAAGATGGTGGTCTGCAGTAATATGGTGCAACGTGTTCGTCGAGCCAGTTTATATGTATAAGTACTTCAAAAAGGAAGTGTCAAAGCTTAAGATATTACATTGTTGCCAGAAAAATGAAATCAGCCAAATGATCTGTTTGCGTGAAGGAAGATTTTCATACAGCAAAAGAACTGCTCATATGGTGCATAATGCCGCGACAGTAACACGGAAGTAGTGATATTAATGCATTTTTATAGGACATACAGAAATAGGCTTACCCAAAATTTAACCGCCAAATTTAACGCACGAATATTGCTATGGTAGGCCACCCGTAACATTCAGTATATGATTTTCTTATAGATCAGGTACTTATTTTCAAAATGACAGTTTCTGCTAAAACACTATTTCTAGCGAGAAATAACAATTATTATTATTTCAACGATACTATGCATGTTGGCAGTAACCAAGGGTCAAATTCATGTATTCGTAGACTGTGTCCGCTAATGTGTAAGATACCGCCAACTGGAATATAAAGTTCTTAAGCATATTTCTAAAACTATTAAAACGAATCTTAAAAAATTGACATATCAAGATTACTTTCACAGACAGAAAGAATTCAGTTACTTTAAGGAGATAAGCCAGTTATTCTCTGAATGGCTGTTTCGTTACAGATTGTGTATCATATTGTAGTTATGGTGTAATAAACCGATTTAGTCCCAGCTGGGCTTGCTAGGAGTTCTTCTTGTGTGCATTAAATACACAAACTCAAAACTTATTTAACTTGCTGTGTTAAATGTAACTTAAAATTTAATTTCATATCTCTGTAACTTCTTATACAATTCCAGCCATATTTTCCTTCCGAATGGTGCTAAGGAAGGTCAACTAACATTTCTATAAATTAGTCTCTTATTTTCAAAGCGATAGTGTCATCCTTGTATTGTTATAGGCCACAAATCTGGTACACTAAACTAATTTAACTTTCTCTCGGTGCTCCAAAGAACCTTTCACAAACAATATATTCAATTTTCCGCCATTTTAGATGGTATTGACAACCAAATTGTATTGCTATAGGGTCACAACATATCTCAGGAACTACTTGACCAACTACTAAAGATTCTCCCGAAAATTCCTTCTTCTTAGATTACTTTTTTTAACTCACACGATCCTGTTAAGTCTTTGAGTACCTCATCACAATTTCTTACACTGTATGGTAAAAAGTCATTTCGGTAACTACGTTTAAGAAATTAGAGAGTAATAAGATGTTTATCCACACTTCGGTGCAGCAACTCTAAAACTCGTATACACATTTATACAGCTACAGTACAGAGTTTACACCGCCCCACACTCCCCCCGTTTCACGCGCACTTGTTCCCAAGGTTGCAGGGCTTCCCGACAAAGAAGTTATCTTACATACGCGGCTCGTGCACCACTGGATGTGTTCCCACGAAGCACGTACATATATACAGGAAGTAAATAAATTAGACCGACAAAAACTGCGTCTGAAGGTCAGTCATCAAATTACGAAATGAAATTATAAACACTATGGGCTATTCACGGTAAAGGGAACACTTTTGAAAGTCCTCTCATTTGGCATTATAGTCAATAAATATTTTATTTTTTAGCCTAAGACGTTAACTTTAGAATGCTTTAACATAATCTACACTCTGTGTGTATTACTTACATGGCAATGTTTATTTTAAAAGGCGGTTAAAGGATAAAAAATAGCTAAAAGTAAAAAGTAACTAGGGCCTCAAAAGTGCTCACTTTACCATAAACAGCCTATACTTATGGGTATTAAGTGATTTCGAAGGAAAAGGAATGCATTTTAAAATATTGCTGAACCACTAACTTAGCGCAAACATTATGGAAACTATTTAAAAAGGAACACTAGCCATTCCAATGATGCGTAACTGAAGAAAGATCTATGGCTACTGAAAAATCTATCGCTGTGAAATTATTTCCTAGAAAGTCCTGGTTTTGCCAGTTTTATTTTTTTATTTTTTGTATTTCGTGAAGCGAGAACATCACTGGTTTTTCTAATGAATGGTGATTTTCAATGCTTAAAATAAACAAAACATTATGCATTTTTGAATACCTTAAATCATACTCTTTTTTGCAGGAATAGATACACTGAGTTTAAAAACGTAGTTGAAACTCAAGCAGGTTAGAAACATTGATTAAAATCGATCTAACAGGGCGTAGTAACACCAGAGGAAAATTTAATACGCACCCGCAAGAAAACACAATCGTTCATGGACTGAAAATTGAGTTACACGTATCAGACAGCTGAGCATTCGTCAAAGTAAACATTGTAACATTCCTGGCGTACATCAAAATAATGCCTGCGCTGAGGTTTCGGTATACATAACCTTTGAACAGCTCCTGTAACCAGTTACAGCAGCTATCGGAACACGAGTGCGTTTTAAATGTTTAAATCAAATGCCACAGTACAGCATTCCATACGTAATTCTCAAGCCTAATTCGTTTCGTACTCCGCGTACAAGATCATTGTGAGCTCGCGTATGATTTCAACTTTATTTTCACGACCAAATTGAAACCGAAATTTGTTCGGTTGATTCGTATGTAACCTGCTTTGCTTGTAGTAAGGGCTATACCAGTAAACGTAACGGTTTTTAAAACCGTCAGCAGTGAAAATTCGCATTTGCGTGGCAATAATTGCTTTACTGCGATAAATTGAATCCACTCTCCGCGGTAGAAGACACGTTTCAATTCATATGGTGGGGCATCCTATAGGACAGAATTGTAAGAGGATAATGCAGATCTTCCATGCCGTGAGCCACGTAACACTGGGTTTTTACTTAGGTTGCCCCCAAGAAATGTTTCAAAAAATTTGCACCTAAAAATTGTATTTACCCAAAAGAAATTTATTGCGTCTCGATGTAACAAGAAAATACAAGAAGTGTTTAGTCTAAATTATTTGTAACAGTGTTGGCGAGGAAGCACTTAGAGTAAGTAAGCAAAATTTTGTAAGCGCGTGACAATTGAGGTCTCAATCACCGATGGGAGTGAAGCTAAGTGAAAACGGAGCAGTGATGTAATTCAACGGAGGGTAAACGAGAGTATACGAAGACACCCACCTGCCAACGGCAACGCCCGCCACGTTTTCCCAAATGTGAAAATCTGAGTGTGACGCCACAGGAAATCGAACCCGGCTCGCCGTGATTGGAGGCAAGTGGTCTGACCACTAAACCCCCGAAGGAACACTTGCAGCTCTGAACATACAAGATCTTAACAGGTTAGCAAAGTAATTTATATTTTCAATTTTCCCGCGTCTTAACTTCGCAAATTCATGTTGGTGTTTCTGCTGTAAATCGCCTCACTGCTAGCAACGGCCTGTATTATAAGTGTTTAAAAATTTGGCGGTCCTTCAATCACAGCACTTAATTTGTGTGTATCATCGTTACTATTATTAGAATTACTATCATCGCCATCGCAAACTGCGTTACTGAAAGTGCCACACCATAGCGATCTTTATCGTTAGGTATTTGTGATATACACTGAAGAGCCAAAAAAAACTGGTACACTTGCCTAATATCGTGTAGGGCCCCCGCGAGCACCCATAAATGCCGCAAGATGACGTGGCGTGGACTCTATTACTGTCTGAAGGTATGCAGGAGGCAATTCACACCATGAATCCTGCAGGGCAGGCCACAAATCCATAGGAGTGCGAGGCGGTGGAGATCTCTTCTTAACAGCACATTGCAAGGCATCCCATATATGCTTAATAATGTTCATGTCTGGTGATTTAGGTGGCCAATGGAAGTTTCTAAAGTCCTAAGAGTGTTCCTGGAGCCACTCGGTAGCAACTCTCGACGTGTGGGGTGTCGCATTGTCCTGCTGGAATTGTCCACGTCCGTCGGAATGCACAATGGACATGAATGGGTGTAGGTGATCGGACAGGATGCTTACGTATCTGCCACCTGTCAGAGTCGTATCTAGACGTATAAGGGGTCCCATTTCACGCCAACTGCACACGCCCCATACCATGACAGAGCCTCCACCAGCTTTAACAGTCCTCTGCTGACATGTAGGGTCCATGGATTCATAAGGATGTCTCCATACCCGTACACGTCCATCCGCCCGATACAATTGGAAACGAGACTCGTCAGACCAGGCAACATTTTTCCAGTCATCAACAGTCCAATGGCGGTGTTGGCGGACCCAGGCGAGGCGTAAAGCTTTGTGTTGTGCAGTCAACAACGGTACACGAGTGGGTCTTCGGCTCCGAAAGTCCATATCAATAATGGTCCGTTGAATAGTTCGCACGCTGGTACTTGTTGATGCTCCAACATTGAAATCTGCGCCAATTTGAGAAAGGGTTGCACGTCTGTCACGTTTAATGATTCTCGTCAGTCGTCGTTTGTCCCGTTCGTTCACGATCTTTTTCCGGCCGCAGCGATGTCGAAGATTTGATATTTTACCGGATTCCCGATATTCACAGTGACGCGTGGCGGGTACAGAGGATAGGAATTGCGCTGTATTCACACCCTGAGAATTAACCCTCAGGGAAGTCCCGCCATATAAAAACTTCGGCGATGAACCGCAGCCGAAGGAAAAAGGGAAAGTCCCGAAAATTAGCTGATATAAGCCCTCAGCGAAGGAAACAGGGTA
Organism: Clitarchus hookeri; assembly: GCA_002778355.1. Classification (NCBI taxonomy): domain Eukaryota; kingdom Metazoa; phylum Arthropoda; class Insecta; order Phasmatodea; family Phasmatidae; genus Clitarchus; species Clitarchus hookeri. The sequence goes on along the minus strand of NQII01004623.1, from coordinate 112,437 downwards.
ACCCCCTGGCCGAGAATAGTGCAGACACAGCTCCCAATAACCCCCGAGATGCTTGCCGCACCCCTCCCTCCTCCCCTAGTTTGAGCGAGCGAGTCGCTGACGAGACCGAAATCCTATACAAAAAAACGTGCAAGTTACGCCGGGGAAGTCCCTGTTTCTCTCGACACAAATCGCTGACAGCCAATTTGAATATATCGAGAGATGGGTTAAATTCAGGAGCAGCCAAGGCGAGCGTTCATTCAGTTGTGGTCATTCAGTCGCGACGCGAGCGAGCATTCAGTTGTCGTCGGAGCACTCGTCAGCAAGCTCTGGAGTTGTTCAGCCGCGAAGCAAGACAGAGAAGGCAGTTAGGCGAGAGGCAGTCACACCAATGAGCTGGAGTTCGGGGCCGGCCCAGGCAATCAGTTGTAGTGAGGTGTTCACTGTCGGTCGAGCAGCGCGAAGCGGAGAGGACGGGGACGCGAGCCGAGGTCGCAGAGAAAGCACAAGTTCCGGGAAACCAATCCTGGACTTCCGAGAGAGTCAGTCTAAGCCGCAGGAAGGAGCCAGCCGAGTACAGCACGCCAACGAGAGCCAGTCCGAGGGCTTGAACCAGGGCCACCCAACTCACCAGGCCTTGCTACCAACGACGACAACTCACCAAAAGCCGCAGTCAGAGATAAGAAGAGAAACGTCTGCCTTCAACAAACCTTCCCCGATGCATAGTATTCAGCCCAACAGCCCTTCAGGCTTACGAGTAGAGGGGGTCTCAGTCTCGCCAGAGTGTGTAATAACTATGTGACCTTCTGATCAATAAAATCCTGGTGTGTTAAATAACTGAGAATACGAGTATTTGTTTACCCCTAAAGCATCATCCTCAGGTGCCCTTAGTCTGCACCGATATAATTTAACTAAATGAACTACTGGCCACCCCCTGTATAACTCAGGTGGCCGAGTAGCGACAACAGTACACTCGTGAAATGGTCGTACGCGAAAATCCAAATTTTATCGCTACCTCGGAGATGCTATGTCCCATCTCTCGTGCGCCGACTATAACACCATGTTCAAACTCACTTAAATCTTGATAACCTGCCATTGTAGCCGCAGTAACCGATCTAGCTGCCGACCGCATTGCGTTACTCTGATTGGTTCCATACCTCTGTTCTTTGCATACACACGCCTATGCCAGTTTTTTTTTGGCTCTCCAGTGTATAATAGAGAATATTAAAATCGCGATGCATCTACCAACAATTTTCTAGGAACGACCCACTTACCTACTGTTCCAATCAATATGATGACAGCTGTTTTTATCGATGGCAGTCACTATTTTCTCAGCATGCGCATGTCTCCAAGCAGGAAATCGGACCACGATACTTCCATGAGAGTACCGCCTTTAGGGATTTACACCTCGGTACCGTAGTGATCTATGAGCTCGAGTGTAGTGCGTGTTACTCACGTGCCAGGTATTTTAATATTTGGTTTTAAAGATTGTTGCATGTATTCTTTGGAAGTGGTGCGATTCAGGCTAGTAAAACAAAGATACATTTTCCGTTTATTTCAGCGTGTTGTTTATTTAGAACATAAAAAATGCTTCCGCGTCACAGAATTCATTTCAATATTAGAGTGGTAAATCCAGTTGGCTCCGTGAAATAATTTCATTGCTCAGGAAGTTTTAGTAGTGAATGCAGATATTCATTCAATTTTACATCATTCAGACACTCCGTGCTTAATCTTTAATATTTTCTGTAATATTGGTAGTGAGTTGGCGGTTCAGTGTTACATTCAAGGACACATATAACTCCTTAGGTATTACTTTCGGACGTAAGTTTTCAACATGTTTATTTCCCCTCGTGAGAAACGTGCAGCAGCATTTTATAGACAACATTTTTAAATACATTTTTTGCTCAGCTTTAAGTGTCATGTAAGGTAGTGGGGCAAGGCTATGAGCCTATAAACACCCGTATTTTTCCCCCTTTTGTGCACGACCTAGTTTGTATTCTGACTGCATCAGAGCTCCGAAGTGTAAGCGCCGACCTCGCGGGTTATTCCCCTGGACCTTGTTACATAAGAGGCGTGTTGTGCAACTGTGACGCTGCGTATGTTTTCCACTGCAGCTGCCGGGACTCTGCCGCGAACAACCGCCCGCATCTTCCTTCATTAACAAGGTGAGTTCAACACCCCCTGCGGGGTCCAGCCGTTCCGCAATTCAGCTCGGATTTCGTCGGTTACGGCCCCACCTTGGCCATTGCTGGGCTTCTGCTTTAGGTTAGTAAACATACAAACGTGCTGCGTTAACTGTGGCGTTCTGTTGCAGCACGACTCGAACATGCGATCTTAAAAGTCGTCGCTAAACACACTCAAGTACTTTTTTTCTTTCAAGAAATAGTAAATTACACGACTCGGAAATACACCCCTTTCCTTCCGTGGTCATTATTTTCGAGATGTATGTCATCTGTACATACATTGATTAGCAGTTAACTTACAGAACTTGTTTCAGCAAATGGTTTGCACTTTGCCATCGACTTTTAACCATTTAGGTGATGCCCGCCGCTTAGCATGCTTGTAACTCGTTGCAATAATTCAATATGCGTATTAGGCAGATGCCCTGTATGTAATGTATCACTGATGCAATTTCTTACTTCATTCTCAAGGTGAAAGCGCAAAATGAGTTATTCGGGTGGGTGTTACCTTCTCTGCATGAGAAGTACCATCTTTACGTCCCTCCTTACTTGAGGGTGGCCGTTTTGAGTTCGAGAAAATATAACAGGCCAAAAGAAGTATTTGTGTACATTTCACAATTGTTTCAAAACTTATAGTAGATTTATTTCTGGGGCTGTAAAATTCAGCTTACCAACAGTTAAGATAAAATAACCAGAAATACTGATGCAACAAATTAATTTATTTGGAATCAGTAACTATAATACCACTGTTTTATTATTACTATTATTATTTATCATTATCATGTCCGTAATAATGTATTGCTACTGCCATATTACTTACTGATCGGTATAAATACTTCGCGTTTTGAACGGCCTTTAGTCTAGACTCCACTGCCCTCTGTGTTTTCGTGTCTCGGCTTTCTGCTTATTGGCTGCTGCCTCAGTGTGTGGCCAGTTTTACCCCAGACAAGGTGGCACGGCGTTCAGTGCTTCTTTTCTTACAGGCATGCTATTTGGTCAGAGTTCACTTGGGCGTGTCTAATAAACTGTTATCCTATTACAAACACGACAGGAATGTACATGTGTTTGTCATCTAGCTTGTCTTTAAATGAACTCGCGAATTTTCCCAGTCACCATGTGTAGGCTAAAAATTTCCGTTACAATTTAGGAAGTTTACTAGAAATTTTTACAGTATACATTTTCTTCTGTATTTTTAGAAAAGTCTAATTTTTGTCACATTATATCAACAATAATTTAATTACATTTTAAACAAATAAAAGCCACCTTTTGTGGTTTTAAAGAACATTTTGAGAATTTAACTTAAGACCTTGTGTCAAACCAATTTCAAAAGGTTTATTAAACAAAACTGATGGATTACAACTAGAACTTTTCTTGGAATCATAGGAACGCTGTGAAGCAATTTATTTCAAATTCCACCTATAATGGTTTAACTCCCATCTTATTTTATGTAATATTAATATTATACTAGAGGCGACCTACATAATGGATTACCAATAAATGTTCGCATGGTATTCTAAATGACATCAACATTTTAGCTTTAGCCAAGAATTTTATGTTTGTGACATTTTGAAATTACACAAAATTCAGAAATCTAATTTTAATAATTCCGTTAGTTTTATAACTGGAAATTAATTTTCAGCATGCTTGCACTTGTATTAGACTAATATTTTACACTATATCAAAAGTATAAAATATACAAGAAACATAAAAATTCCTTTTGAAGATATTTTAAGTATTAAGTATTTAAAAAGTATTTATTTCAGCAACAGGCCATCTGTTAAGAGTTACTGAAGCATTATGGGAGTACGGATAACACCTAAAACATTTTGGACGGGAAACAATTAAAAATGAATACATAGGGCAGGAGCAAGTCTTCACGTCTTCATTTCAGATCAGTTTCGGACGTTTCTTGGGTACACGGGATTAGAAAACGATAGTCCTAAGTTTTAGAATTTTTGCCTTTCAAATGCCTGTACTCCTTATTTATTTTTGTACCTAGAAATCTCAGCTATGATGCACTGGAGTGTGTTCCCTGGAATCACGTGCCTGACAATATTGATTCTGACGTTGATGCAAATTTCGGCTGGAGAAGATACTTTCTCGGTAAGTTACGACGTTCACTAATTTTGTTTTCATTATTTTGTTATAGAATGTACTGTAGTCCAGTAACAAATCATGAAGGCTTGTATCAAACGATACCCAAGTAAGCGCAGTCCAGTTCTTCTCTTAGGAAATTACTCCTTCCTCTCTCTCTCTCCACTAGGAAAAACTCGAACAGTACCTTTGTTGCTTTATTTGTTACCACCGGTGGTTCACAATAAAGTGAACACTTTTGAAATCAACCTATGAAAAAAAAATCAATTGCCATAACTGCAAATATGTTAACCAAAGTCATGACCGCAATACTCACAGTTAAGTTGGCAGTGAACCACGAGAAGTAGTTCCATGTTTTAAGGTTCTTACTAGACTTAAAATTTAAAAAATTTGTTAGCTGCAATCCAGTTTCTTTTTGTTAAATGCAAATGAAAATAAAATTTGGCGTGATTGTAACACATTTATATTTCTAACTCTTTCCCATCATCACCTTGTTACATTTCAGACAATTAACTACTCTGCTATTAATACGTTGGGAGCCGTTTATAACATTTAATTTTAATTACCACGTTAAAAATTCTCAGCTTTGCAAATTTCTTTTTATTTTCAGTTACTTTTCTCCAAAAAAATTCAATAACTTATTTCCTTTTATCTTTTCAAATACAATAACAATCAATCTTTCTTATTATTTAATTATATATTATTCATTTTAAAAGGAATCTTGCAGCAACTTTCATATTCGAAGATGCACGTCCATCGTTGGAGGTGGTGAGGATTCATCTAAAGAAAAAATTAGATTCTATTTTACTTCTGCCTTACATATGTTATCTCATGTCCTCCGATTGGCTGTCGTATGACAATGACATATCTGGCCGCCAATCAGCAATGCCAAGACGAGAGACAACCAGAATTATTTATTTAGTACTATTGTTTAATAAACATTTAATGCTGACTTCTCTCTAGAGAAGAAATTAAAAATAACAAATAAAATATTAATACTGAATACCGTCTAGAAACAAATGAAAAATACTTATACATGGTCTCTAAGTCAATAAACTATTAAAATAACCAAATATTATACTGTTAACTTATAAAATAAAACGTAATTTCGAAATCATATTTTATAAAGTGACAACATAAGCAAGTACTTTGTAATCATATATAATAAAAATATCTATGACTAACCTTGTACACAATCCCTAAAAATTGCAATGTTATTAACCCCTCCCATCCCCCCCACCCACTAGTTTGGAACAAATTTTATAAATTTGTTACAACCCGAAATAAATGTAAGTGTTAATTTTCTAAAATTGGTGCAGTTTGCTTTGCTTTTTACATTTAAATTAATAATTCACAATCATTATATATCTATGTTACAATTTTCCAATAGCTCATTAAATCATTACATAAACCTTCACTTAAGTTCTTTTCTTTTTAAAAGTTCACCATCATTACATCTCCATGTTATAATATTAGAGTAATTAATAATTTAAAACATTCACTTAAATTATTTCCGTTGTACTTATTCAGTAGAAAAAATTATTAATATTTAAGGTTTCCAAAAAAAATATTTGTTCTTTCCAATTTAAAACAGTTTGTATTTACTTATTACACTATTTACTTCCTGCTGTTTTTATCGCCACTCATAATACTTACTCATTTGTGTTTTGTCATCTAAGCCAAATTATTTATAACTTATTTTGCCTTCTATATATCGCACTCTACCCACATCAGTATATATTAGTTACAACTACATTCGTATCTAGATATACTACTCTACCTTCATCAGTACACATATTATCTTTGAATCATTGTTTTATTTCTTGTTATATTTATTATCATCTCTATGGCCTGGTTAGTGCCATATTTATCATTTATTTATAATAAAACGTTTTATTCATTATACAAGATGTATCCCACATGTCACTTCTCCGTGGATACATTTAACTACCTTTTGTAACATATTAACTTTTTTCTATGAAAATTTTAAACTATCTTCTTTGCTGTTTTATTACAAATATTTATAATACAATATTTCCTTAACTTAAAACTACATTTCTTACCTTAATACTTTACAAAATTTTCCCTTAAAAAAACTTATTATCTCTCTGACAATTTTACTTTACAAATTTTTTTGAATCAAAACCATTATTTTTCTTTTATACAAAAATTATATAAAATTATTTTCTTGTCATAATTTGCCTGGTTTGTCTTTATCAATTAATTTTTTTATCATCTTCGTACATCCTACCCTTCTCAATTTTTTACCTCTTTTTCTTTCTCACTACTTTCCTCTTTCAGTATTTTATCTTTTTTTTCTTTTTCCCACTGCCTGAAATTCACCTCCCTTTATTCCTTTCCTTTTCTTCAATTATTTCTTTGTTTTTTGTGCCCCAGTGCCCTTTTGAACTGTTTGAACATGCTGTTTACTTAACCCCCTACCACCAATAATATTTTCTTTATTTTCTTTTTTCCCTTGACACTTCTTACTTTGTGTGTATCTGTCACATTTGTCAATCCTATTTCATTACATATTACCCGCATGTTTGTGTTTNATTTATTTATTTCCTTTTTTCTGATCACCTGTTGTTTATCTGACCTCCCTCCCCCCTCCTCGATGATTTCAATATTAATTTACCCTCGATCTTGTGTTGTACGATCTCCACATTGTTTACAAAAAAAAATCCCACTTTCCTTTCAAAATTAATATTCTCATTTGTCTCCAAAATGTTGCGTAGCACAATTTTGTTTGCACATTACCTCATCTAATGATACAGAACCTATTTTATACATTTCATAACTTTTATATTTCTCTCCCCCATCTCGTTAATTTACTTTAACCTCATTCAGTTCAATTTCTATGTAATTAAAATTTTATTTCCGTACCCTATGATTTTGTTTACTTCAAAATTTTATCAATTATTAAATTTATCAGTTTTTTGTATTCTAACAGTTTGTATTTCTTTCTACATAACCTCACTATCTGCTCTAACTGTTTGTATTTATTTTTGAATTACCTCATTACCCTTCTGTATTGCCTCAGTTTTTGCTAATTCTTTTTGCATAACCTCACTATCCTTCTGTATTGCTTCAATTTTTGCTATTTATTTTTGCATAACCTCATCGCCTTTCTGTACTGTCTCAATTTTTCCTATATTTATTTTTGCGTGGCTTCTAATTTTTCAAATAATCAATCTAACTTTTTGTCCATATTATGTGTCTGACGCTCTACTTTAGTTTCCTGAATTTCAGTGTCTTCAAATCCTAAAAATTCTCATTTTTCCCCTTCATTCATTTTTTACCAGTATTCATTCATCTGGAACAGACAGGAAAAGTGTGTATTAGTGGTTATTAGTTGGTAATATTGGTAAGGAATATGCTGTAGGTAGGTACCTATGTACTTCAAAAATATTTACTGTTATTAGCCTGTNAGGTACCTATGTACTTCAGAAATATTTACTGTTATTAACCTGTGGCGTAACTTGTGGGGTTTCACTCGTCAACTGAGGCTCGTTGGAGAGACACGTCTGTAAAGAACAGGATGGAATTAGTGGCGTACTTGAGATATTGTTACAAATATAGGAATATGATGGTTGTTCTATACGTAAAAGAAGTGTATACGTACTACTTATGTGAAAACCAGGTTTGGAATTATAGGTGATGTTACATACCTTTGGAGCTCGTAACTATTTCTTCCTCCTCCTCCTCCTCCTCCTCTAGTGACTCTAACGCTTCCGCCTCAGTTCGCAATTGAATCCCAAGTTCGACTTGAAGGTCCCAATCTTCGACCTCGTCCTCATCGTCGCTTAGGAGCACCGCTGCGTTGTTGCATGATCTGTGCATGCAGTGGATGCACAGATCAGTGCACTTTAGCCCCCCTTCATGCAGCTGCAGTTCCGTGCACAGGTCTTGGTGCACTTGCACATTACCAACTTGAGCAGTTCGGGGGGAGTGGGGCCTAGAAGAGTCGTGATTGGTTCGAGCCCGTTGCTGGTCCTCTTCCAACCCCAATCCTCAGCTCGTTTCTGGACCCCCATCCATTGCTGCACTTGAAGGTACATCCTGTAACTGTGCTGTGCCGCTGCATCTGCTGAAGGTGGTAGCGCAGCTATTTTCGACGAAGCCTTGAACGCTGCCTTCTTGTAATTAAGGAAGCGCAGGTGGTTCAGAGAGGGTGGAGTCCTCCCACTGTAGCCATATACTTCGACCAAAAATCGTTCTCCGGCTGCTGCGATGGTCTGGGGAGTGTCGTTGCTGTCTTTGAAAACACTGACGACGTCAGCAAGGTCACGATTTTTAGTGAGTGCTTTTACAAACTTCAATATCCCTTGGTTGAATGATGCTGACGTCGTGTCACAGACACTCATAGCATGTAAGAACAGAATGTTCTCTGGAACAGTCTTGTTACTTACAGCGACGAGTGGTGAGTATTTTGTTGATGGAGTTTTGTCTTTTCCTGGCTTTAAGAAGAAAACGTTGTTTTCCTTGCAGAAACCAATGAGAATCACCAACAGGTCTACATCTTCTCCCACCACGACCACACTCTCGTTGGATTTAGCCAGTGACAGCACTTCTGTGGCAATCAGCGTGTCCGCATCTTCTGGTGCTTGTTTCGCCGGGTACTCGCTGACATCATAAACCTGTGGTCTGACTTCCTCGCAAATTATTTTTGCAGCTGCTTCCACTACACGAAGCTTCTCTTCTGCTTCAGACTTACACTTCTGCTGATACCATGCATCGTTCAGTATCTTCTCCTCAATATTTTTAAAACAAACAACAGTCTTCTTTTTCTTATTGGTCGTGAACGTTATATCCTCCCCATATTTCTCTTTAAGTCTGGCCTTGACTGTTTTTGCATCTGGCACATAGTCTCCTTTTATCTGTTCAATTAGTTCATCTAACGAGAACTGGCATTCATCATTGCTGCTTTCAAGGTATGTGTATATGTATTCCATTGCAACATCAATTTCAAGTGCAAATGGACCACGCCTTGTCGATACTACTTTCGGTTTTCTTGCTTTAGCAGACAGTTTTGTACGACAGCTTTTGTGGTATTGCGCATCGAATGCAACCAAGTCGGGAACATGCTCAATCCGGCGAAGTGTAGCCTGTCCATATTCATCATTTGCGTCTTGGGCATCCTTCATAATACTCTTTCTCAAGCTTTGAGTTGTGTGACGAACCTGGTACACAACATCCCGCTCATGTGGAGGTTTTTTTGGATTCTCCAGCCAAAAACGCAGCAGTAATTTCCAATCCACATATGAAACAGTTAGTTCTGAATGAAAAATGAGTGACTGCTGATCGGATTCGTTGAGCTGTACTGGCGCTCTAGCGGCGGAACGGTTGGTCATAGAAAACAATGTTATGAACAAAACATGTACGCAATTTTGTCTACTATAATTTTGTATGGAATAGTCGTTTCGAAAAAAACACATAGTTCCCAAGATATAGGCATAAAACCAAAAAAAGTTGCAAAAATTTTGAGTTTTTTTGCAAAAAAAAATAACAATGTTCCGGGCAAAAATTCTGTCAACAAACCTCAGATTCGTGTTCAGCGACCCAAAAAACATAAAGAATGACAACGATTACGACTATGCCTAAACTTTCCGCTAAAGACCCTTTTTTTTCTCCTAATTTACCTAGCCTAGCAAGGTAACCGCGAAGGTGCTGCCAAAATTCTTGCACTTTTTTTCTTTCTTCTTTCATTGCTTTTATATTAACATTCTCCTACTATTCACGTCTGCCTCCAAATCATTTTATTAATCTACTCTAATTGTTTCTATTTGTACTTTACTGTCCCTTGGGGTCTTAACTTCTTTGTTTTCCTGACTTCTAAATTTCATCAAACATACTCTTGAACAATCTCCTAAGAGAATAATAATTTACTGCTTCTTCCCTTCTTCTCCTAGTCTTAGTCTTATGCCCTAATTATTGCAGTTATTTTTTTTGTCCACACAGAACTTCATATATTAGTCGCGGGCAAACTAATGTATCCACGTCTCTACGTTTATTCACATGGTAACACTTTCATACTTTCATATATGTATCTGGACGTAAAGTATCTTTGTTGAATCTAAGTCAATGATTTTATGTCGTGAGGGTAAAACAGATTATTTGGTAGTAAAAAAGTTTTTTAACATGGTTGAAATAAGTTGTGCACATCAACCATTTTATTTTTTAACCCAATCTTAGTAAAATAAGTATAATTAAAATATGGTCATTAGTTTTACATTGCATTGAGCATTAAATATGTCTGCTGAATACACAAAATAACCAACTTTAAAAGTAGTAAGTACTGGGGAAATTCGTAAGTACTGCTGTAATTTCGCATGTATTAAAGACATTCAGTCTTCTAATAAAGCACAATAGTTGTAACTTCGCACAGTAATGTAATACGAATTTCATATACTGCGCTATACACTTTCAGGTAGTTGCACAGAAGAGGTCTCCGCGACAGGCACAGTTGGTGGATCAGAATGTTAGGAACCAGGTAATACCACACACAGAAGAGCATCGCAGTGTCACAGGCTACAACTAACCATTAACATTCAAAGTAATTACTTGACATGGAGACATTGTGAAACTGCTATGGAGAAGCGAAACAACTGTATGTAAATAAGTATATAGCTTATGTGAGAACTGTTCATCAACACCATTTGCAGTGTGCATGACGGATTGTCCTCATATAGCTATTTCAATAACACCTTATCGTAAAATATTATTGAATCTGACAGTCACTTTCAGGTTTCCCTCTTTTCACTCGTCATATCTCGATTGTAGATGGTTAACATGTCCTGAATTCTTAGCAGGCTTCAAATCCCATTACAATGTGCCAAAATACCATGTCTTCAGCACAATGTACTCACTTAATTCAACCAAAAAATATCGTGTTCTTAAAAAAATTGCATTCCCAGTATATATTATTTTATTTTGATTTAATACTTTCTTGATTGTATACCTTGTAAGTAAATAGTGATGTTTGATGTAATCCTCTATCTGATACAGATCAGCGAAACGAGGGACAGAGTCATAAATGTCTGTCGCAAATGTTAGCATTGCTTATATAATAAGACGGTGCTCTCTTTTTTTTAGTCCTGTCGCCCTTCTATCGCCCATGTTAGATGCAATGGGTTGCTGCCTACCATCTGGGACAGAAAAGGGGGAAGCTAGCACTAGTCTTAAGCTCTCCTATATTGATTACTCTTGCTGGAGTGGCAGCTGACACAGCTTGATCTGCAACACTAGCGAGCGCATTCCAGGACGAATTTATGCTGGCCTGTTCTCTTTACCCTTGTTAACTGGCACAGTTATTTGTAGCACGCAGTGTACAACAAGTCCCAAGAAATTGTTTAGGTGAGGACGGGAACAGTTGTAATGCTACTGTCGCTGGGTTCAGTCTTTGTGTTCCCAGGTCCAATTACTGGATGGCGCTCAATGATGCGTGAGTCGCTCGTAACTGTAGTTAATACTTCGAATAAACACTCCTTGTCATATGTGAAGGTCACTACTTGGTGGTCTGCTTCTGTTGCTGTACATCAGTATGGCGGCGTCATTCTTTGCTGATATATCCTCTGTCGACGAGTGGCATCGGTGATGATGCAGCCACATACCCATTTTGACAACTAGTTGTCTTGATATGTGGCCTCGACGATGTTCCATTAAGCGAAGTCGGCCTTGGTAGTGCGAGCAGCACTGCAGAAGAAGTGCTAGCGGCCTGGCTGGTAGCTACACAGTCTGGAGCGACTGAACTGGCAACTTCTGTTGCCAAGATGAGCAAGGATTTTGTCTGACTCAGCATACTTGCATGGACCACCTAGCATTATTGAATGTCTTCTTCGTGAAAGTAGTAACGTACGAAGCATGAACAGGAAGAATAAATTCTGTACTGCTAAGGGCTGTTTGTACTTTTCAGTTGCCGGTTGCATCATGATTGCATTGCCCAGCAACATTGTCGGACTTCCATAAGGTTGCGGGGTGTTGTCCGTACTTCTAGGGTTGAAATTTCAGCCTGATCATGTAATTTGGTGATTGGGCAATTAAAGGATATGAGTGAGATGCATTGGGCAGCCTGGCCATTTTAGGGGCCGGCTATCAACATACCTATGTTCCTCAGTGACAGGGTAAGTTTAGCCAATTCAAGTAACTTCGTATAATGAAGAATTAGACATCAGTGTAGTGTGAGAGTGCTGTGGCATATCCGCATATCTACGCCTGCCTGTCTGCTGTCTCAGGGTGTAATACTACGTGGTGTAAATCTGAGACTAGTAACTGTCAGTTCATCCTGGAAACTGTCGACTTTGCCATAGCGTGACATGTTTCGTGTGATACGGTGTGAAGGGGATAGTTTCCTTTCGCGGAGCGTGACTCTGCCGGGGAGATTGAGGTAACTGTAGATCTTTGAACCTGGGGGAGGGGAGAGAACGTCTGCAGAACGCGATGTGTGCTGACGAATAGCACCTGCGAACCTTCAGAATACTACTCCCACAGAATTTAAAAGCAATTTGCGCATCACCGGGGGGGAAATGTCATAACCCAAATGACTTGCCGAGACTTTAAAAACAAGTACATGCTGCTGCTATGCTCAGTACTCAAGCATAGCGTTTGNCTAGGCTCAGTACTCAAGCATAGCGTTTTTTTGTACCAAGAGTGCCACCTGGTGAAGCCCAGCTCAAATTATATACTCTGTCGACGAGCAATAAGTTTAACAGACAGCATTTCTATGCGAAAGGCTGAAGAATCAACTTATCCTTCCTGAAGGAGGGCTGGGGACTCAATGTTTCGCTTGGGCTCGTGTCCCAGTTGATATACACAATACATAGTAGAGCGGGGAAGGTGACCATCTCTGTTATCGGCCCATACTTATTCTTCGTATGCCAGCACTTGGATGTAGATGGGAGAGAGAGTAAGCAAGGTTGGCCTGAAATAAAGCAATTAGCGACCCACCAACAGACCTCGTTTAACATAGGGATCAAAAATATCCAATCACGGTGTTTCCCATGACAGTATCTACATTTAATTCCCATACCTTCGTCCATGATACTTCTTGAAACCAAGAGTATTGCTCCAAACCTTTTGCATTCTCTTGTTTTTCTTATGTAGTAACTGCTTTATAGAAAAATGACCTCCCAAATATATATATTTTTTTTACAACAAAATAAACATAGTTCACAATAAAATTCAAAATTACAGGTATTCGAAATAACAATAAATTCTTTGTTATGTTCCGGTGACTGGGATTTTTTTTTTTTTTTGCAGAGGTAGTATTTAATAATTGTTCAACTGAGCGTAACATTTTCTTTAACACTAGGAAAAGTTAATTTCACACATACTTTACTAATGATAGGAAACAATCTCTTTATGTAGCAGATCTTCCAATTGAACATTTTCTCACTATGTAATGCCACGAATGTGAGGTTGGGAATGCAGCTACGAATAGATGCAGCGCTGTCATGTTCTCAGGTGGAGGAGTTCGTGAGGACCAGGGACTGGGCGACTCTGAGACGCGGACTGGAGGCAACGCTGGTCCGGAACGGCGCGGCCTACCGGCAGCTGCAACTCATCGGCTACAACAGCAGGTACCGTTATACTACCAACGAGATAGAACGAGTTTCGCCTTCTGCGCATGTCTCCAAAATCGACTCGTCCATTGCCAGTGAAACTGTCAAAGTCACATTGTTAAGAGTTATTAGTGCGTACGTTTACATCTAAACTTTCAAAAGACATGCCCATTTATATGATTAAAATCATTTTGCTAACTGAAATATGATCTGGCCGAGTTAACACTAGATTTGAGGAAGTTAAAAATATCTCAAAAAAACCTACTTACATAACCAGTGTTCTAACCTCAATTCATATCCACGTTGTATTTGATAGTGCTATTGACAGAAAAGCCGTCCAATGTTGGAACACAGAGAGTGGCTACCAGGGGCGTCGGAATTTTTCTCGGTTATGAAAAAGGAAGGAGGCAATCTATTGCAAGGAATCTGTCGCTGCTGGTGCTTGAAAAAGCGCCCCACCCCAAAACTTTGTTTTTAAATAAATTGCATCACTATCTACACATAATGTTTTTCCTATTAACATATTTTACACAAAATTCTTACCATGCTATTATAAATATTACTGTTTAACAATATTGTTGATCTCCATTTATAGTAAATATACATTAAGTAGGAATCTTTATTTGTATTGTTTTCCTATGGTGCACTCTCGTGAAGTCTTTGGTGCGCCCAAGTGAAACCTGGTGAAGGGGATGCCCTCTTTCCTTCCCCTTTTCGACACCCCTGGTGCTACTGCGCTGCTCGCGTGAGCACTCTATCCAACCACCCATGTACGGCAGGTACCCGCTGTTCGCCGTGTGCGAGGGCGGCCACGCGGAGTTGGCGACCCTGCTGCTGTCCGCCGGGCTGCCGGTGGACACGCGCGACGTGGAGGGCGACAGCATGCTGCACGGGGCGGCGCAGGGCGCCCAACTGCGAGTTGTCGAGCTGCTGCTGGACCGCGGTGCCAACATCGACGCGAGGGACAACCTGGGCCTGACGCCGCTCATGTACGCCGTGCAGTCCGGCAGCGTGGAAGTCGTGCGCTGGCTGNCGGGCGCCGACACCGCCATCAAGGACAAGGAGGGGTACTCCGCCCTCGACCTCTCCAGGGGCAGTCGTGTGCCGGCGATAGTCAACTTCCTGTCCCAGCACCCTCACTAGTCAGGCTCCGAACTACACAGATATTTTAAATATACTTTACTTCACTTACAATTTGTAGAAAATGTTCATGTTTCAAGATGTGTGAAGTGCTGTAATCAATTCCACTTATTAAACTGGAAATTTTGATATATTTTAAACATTTTTCAATATTTTAGTGTATATTAGACACAAATAAAATGTAGTGTCATGATTTTCTCCATAATTATTGAATTACAATATAGTCCACAAATCTGTAATTCCTAAGAAGCTACACCATGGCAAGGAGGCTGAAATGGTGGTGGTTAGTGTCTCGCGCATGGCCTGGCTCAGAATTTCGCTACCGAGTTGGAGCTCGCCATGGTCAGGAAGCCTTAATATGAACGAGGTACAGTGTTAAACCAATTATCTCACATTCAGTATGACGCTACGCCCCTGTGGAAGACAGGGTGGGGTATAGGGTCGTAGTTAATTCCTCCAAGCACAGACTATAATGTGCCTTGAAGGTTGAGGGTATTGCAATAATGTAGTCGGTTGCTGTTTCATTTTGAAGGACGAATATATTGTCTGGAGTTTAAACAAGAACTACATACATCAACACTTCCGAGGTGTGGTACTCTAATAATAATTTTGGCTACTCGGATTAACTGCGGACGACTTCGTGATGGAGGGGGGCTTCTCTGGATGGCGATTGTATACTTAGCTCTGGCTGCTGTTGGCGCTGGTAGACTGTCAGCTGGGGATGAGCTCCGGTGAGTTGGGCGGCCTTTGGAAAAAGTCACGCATATGTAGTCGTCTCCCCGGGACTGCGGTTCGGACTCGTGCTCACGTCTTCTCGCGATTCCTTGACGCAACTCTTCCCTCGGCGCGGTGATAATGAACTGTCCGACTGATGGATGGGGCCAGGAGTCCGATCTCCCGGCCTACTCCCTGTGCGGTACTCTAGAACTGACTGAACCCTCGAACTAACGTCTCTGGGCGGCAATAATCAACTGTCCCTGACTAACCTCTCGGCTCGGCAATAATCAACTGTTCTGCTCTTCTCTCGTAAAGGGGCTTATATGGCCGCCAGCCTCCCACCTTAAGTGTCGGCATGTGTCTCTATTATTGGGGAAGGGGGTGAGGTGAGAGAAAGCAGAACAATGCCTTTCAAAACCCGTGCCCTGGTTCCTGAAGGTTGAGAGGCGGGAAGGTGGCACTTTGCTCCTAGCTTGCTTTGTCAGCTATTCCTTCGCGGTGCGTTTTTTCTGAATTTAGGCGAACTGCGTTTCTCTATCTCGTGAAACCTCTGCGCTCAACAGATCCCACGGGCTTGCTAGAGGCGTAGGGGGATGGGAGAGTGGTAGGGAAGGCCTAAGCCGCAGGACACGTGTAACTGCGATCCGCCACCTGCCTCGTGACACATGTCGACTGAGAGGCGCTCGCAAAGGGGGTCAGCGAGGCTTCGATTCCAAAAGACGTCACACATCAAGTAGGACCCAGGATCGATACCCGGTCCAGCCATTCCTGATTTCAGTTATTCGTGGTTTACCGAAATCACTCCAGGCAAAAAATAGGGTGGTTCCTTACTACAGGCCATGGCCGACTCCTTCCCAGCTCCTGCTTCTCTGGGTAACTCGCTCCGTCTCTTATGACCTCGCTGGCGAAGACCTGCCTACCTATCTACTTACCTTGGTACGAATGCCAGTTTAATTCCGCGACTGCAAGTTACTGGTATTTCATAACCGTGCCCAAGTATAATCTGCGACATCAAGATGTCATTTTAGTGTTGTTTTTTTAACACTGGTGTTTTGCTCTTCTTGTCCTTAAGTAGGCGTTCGAACATGTCTTTGTAAGTGTGGTGCCAATTAAATCACTTACAAATGTAATTAGTGGAGAAACTTTGAAGCATGTATTTTTTTTGGACTAGAGATGCGGTACGTTAATTCTCATGACATTCTCAGCACACATCAACTAGTGTTGAACCACAATTACAAACATGGTGTTAATACTGGTGGCATAGCAGCATAAGACGCTGAGATGGCAAAGGTC
Organism: Clitarchus hookeri; assembly: GCA_002778355.1. Taxonomy (NCBI): domain Eukaryota; kingdom Metazoa; phylum Arthropoda; class Insecta; order Phasmatodea; family Phasmatidae; genus Clitarchus; species Clitarchus hookeri. The sequence goes on along the minus strand of NQII01004623.1, from coordinate 95,474 downwards.
CTGTGTCAAAAAAAATTGTAAATATAATTTTTAAAGTGCAATCGGAGTGCGGTACAGAACGACAGCAGCAGAACTTTTCCATCTGTGTACTTCGTGATTCTTCGATCCCAAGCGAGAGACTTATTAAGGTTGTTGGTTATGTTGCTACAAACGGGGTAGGGAATAACACGCGCTTACTACCTTTTCTTCGTATTGTTCACGTGTGCAGGACGCCAACGTATAGGAAGATTACGATGAAGGTATCACCGTCGTTTGCGTCTTAGTGCGAGAAAGGAGTGTGGCGCTTCCTCTGTGTTTATCTGTTGTCTGCGACGAACACTGATTTCCTGATATCGTTTGGTCAGAAAATGACTTTACTATAGCCATGTGAAAACTGCCGTTTAATTCTTCCGTAAACACAAATATGTAAAAATGCTTTTTAGCCTACTTTCCTAAGGAAATATAGGCTTAACCGTTGAAACTATTCAAGCAAATAATGTATAAACAGATTTTGTTGTTGGTCCGCCATTTTGGAAGATAGCACTGCATGAAAAATAAAGATTTTATGTTATATCTCAAAAAATACTGAACCTATTCTCGCCGAATTTGGCACGTAAATAATACTATAGCAGGCCATGTAAACATATTAAATTCACATTGATAAGAAACTTATTTCAAAAATGGTGGTTTACAAATGTTTAAGGTTTATTTGGTATATCTATTATATCGTTTGGCCAATTTCGACTATAATTTGTATGCTGAAAGTATGTATTTCGAGCATCACGTATGCCAAAAAATAGTCACTTTGGTAAGCATTTTGTAATATAGCGCCAAAGGACGAAACAACCGATTCCTACAAAATTTGGCAGACAAGTAGTACTACGATAGGCCAAATAAATGTATGTGTGTTAAGTGGGTCAGACATTTATTTTCAAAATGACGATCTTGTAAACATTTTAGTTTAGTATGCTACATCTATAAAACCATGTAGCCAACTCCAACTTGACTTAATATGCTGGCAATATCTATTACATCCATAAAATTCTTCACAGATCCTCTTTAGACCGCAACTTTGCAAGATAGAGCCACATAACAAATAAAGATTTTTTCTTATCTCGGGAAACAATCGATCCCTGCCAAGTATGTCAAACAAGTAGTACTACGGCAGGTGATGCAAACTGGTATGTTTTGAGTGGGATAGAAACGCAATTTTTCAAAATGGTGGCCGTAAAGACATTTACGCTTAGTATGCTAGCGTCGCATGAAAAAATTAAGTTTTTTTTTATATATCTGAAAACAATTTCTACCAAATTTGGCTAAAAAAAATTGCACTACGATAGATAATATTAACGTATATGTTTAAGTGGGCCGGACACTTATTTTCAGAATGGCGATTATACAAACATTTTAGTTTATTATCTACGAAACTATGTAACCAATTATTGCTTTACTCTGTATACTGGCAGTATTTATGTAAGTATAAAATAAGCTAATACAGAAACTTCTTTCATTACAATTTTGGGCGATAGCACCACATGCAAAATTAAGCTTTTAAGTAATATGTCGGGAAAGAATTATAAAATTTCCACCCAATTCATGCGAGAAGGAATACATTTCTATTCCATCTAAATGTATATGACTTAAGAGAGTAGTCACATATTTTCAAAATAAAATCCATGGAAATATTTTTTCTTAGTATGCTGAATGTCCTAAACAATTTCAACCGAAATGTATATGCTAGCAGTATTAATGTCCAAAATCGAATTTGCTAATACATAACATTCTTATCCGCAATTTAATCAAATCGTCGCATGAAAAAAATTGTGGTTTTATGCCATATCTCAGGGACCAATCGACTGATTCCAACAAATTTTACAGGAGGGTAGTCGTACAGTAAAGGCATGTAAAATTACACATTTTAGATGGGACAGGCCGTTTTTTTAAATGACGTTAATGTAAGTAATTTAGACAATGAGGAAACTTGCGCAAGGCCCGTTCCCAGAGCCTCGCGCAGCCAATCAGAGGATGGGTATAGTCTAGTCGTGGTTTATTCACACTTTTTGAATCAAACATTTGAAAAATCACCCCATTTCATATGTGTTTGGTTGTTTCCTTTTATATGCCGTGTGTCACAAGCGTTTTATACTTGTGTTAACATAAAAAGTACCCACCTTAGTTTGTTTAAACTAAACTTTTACTTATATTGTATCTATAAATTAAATATTTTAATTTATAGTTGAAGTGATTAAAAACAGGGAAAAAATAGGCGTGTTGGTAATGCCTGGTAAGAAATAGTTCTTATGCAAAATTGTATTAGATTGAATGCGCGGGGATACGGTGCGTTGTACCTTTGGAGTAATTTGTTAGACTTGGTTAAGCTTAGTTTACATGAGGCGGAGGGATATCCTGAGAGTAGAACGTTGGCAGGGCTTCAGAAAAGTGTGAAGTAACCGTGAATACGTCCGCATCAAAGGAACCGCAACGCCATTTCGTCTCCGTGTACGTATCTGCTCTGTGGCCTGCGAGTGCCGCCTGTGAAACTGCTGTGACGTCTCCAGCCGCCATATTTCCCGACACGCGGGCAAACAAAGCGGCGGATATCGTGCGGCAAAAGGCAGCGCGATAAGGCGGGCACGGCCAAGTGAAGTTGTATCTATGCGGCCCCGTATAATACTTTCCTGGAAGCCGACCGCCACTGCACACACACACACACACTCCGCCAAGTTAAATACTACCACTATAAATACTGCGGCTCACAACCAACAGTCACAACTGGCGTTCCGGCTGGCTGTTCCTGGAAGTGGGGACGACGCGACTGTTCCCAGGGGAATAAAACACTTTGCACGAAGGCGCGGAGCGATTGTGCACCTGTAGCTGATAGCAGGCACTAGTGGTTTACAAATACTCTTCCTTCTCCCACCTGTGACAGGCTGCATTTCCAATTAGCCATTTGTGACAACACAGCAGTAACAAGTTTGGCTAGCTAAACAAAAACTAATAATATTAAAATGATTAGTAGAAAAATACTACCTTTTATCAGGTAGAAAATGCTGGAATTTTATATCGCCACGAAAAATCTAGCTGGACGCAAAAATGCTAAGAAAGGATGACATGTCCTCTTCCTGCCAGGGGCCGCGATGACTGAGCGGTTAGACTTCTCGCCTCCCATCAAGGCGATCTGGATTCAATCCCCATTGGTCGGTGGGTTTTCTCAAGGATGTCCCGTTTCTCCCGCCCTTGCATTCCACCTCATTTCATTCTCATCGGCGCTTAAGACCTCTTTGTTAAGAGCCGCTCTCTCTCTCTCTCTCTCTCTCTCTCTCTCAACTCAACTTATCTTTCTGCCGGATGTCTGGTAACCCTACTCCTCGAAAAGACCGTCGTACACACAAACACATCGACCTCAGCAAAAACATGTAACATACAGGCATGCAAAAATATGATTATTAATGTGGTCATAACAGATTATGCAATGCATTGGTGTGGGAAAAGGGATGGGAGGAAGAAAGAAAAAAATTTGCAACACAGATGGTGGGTGAAGAGACGAGTAAGTATAGGCTAAACTGTAAACAAATTGCTTTGATATGCAGAAAATACGTATATGCGGCTACAAAAATTTTCTTCAATGCCTGTGTAGTTTCACACACGCAAATATAAATAGCTTTTTATTCTGCCTCCAAATCTCTATGTATAAAATGAAGTCTCCGACTAAATGACTCACTCTCTCATCAACACACAGCAAAAACCACCGCTGGACGCAATAGCATGGAAATTTAGGCGTGGCTTCCCCTTATGGTGCAAGCACTCACTAAGAAAGCATTTTTCCAAATTCCACCCATATGAGCGTGAAAAGGGCTAAAATTTGTTTTCGAAGATTCCTCATTAGCTCGTTAAACACTAAAAGGTATTGTTGTACTCTTAGCTTCAAAAGGTAGCCTATACAAATAACGAAAACTAATTTCAGCATTTTTGTAACACAAGCCTTAAGAAGGTGAAAAGGGGTAAAATGTGTTTTCAAGGAATTTTCAATAACTTACCAGCTCGATGAGATATCGTTATGCTCTTTGCTTAAAAAAGATTGCCTACATAAATACTTTTAAAAAAATTATTTTAGGATTTTGTTTGTAATTGTAACAAAGGGGGCGAGGGAATAGGTAAACTGTGTTTTCGAGGATCCCTCGCAAGCTTATTAACGTTATGCTCGTTGGTTGAAAATACTACTTATATAAATGCCTCCGAACTTGTTTTAGGATTTTTTGAAATTCAACATTTAAGAAGGTGAAAAGAGACAAAAAGTAATTTCGAGGAGTCCTGATAACTCATTAACCCAATAAGATATTGTAATGCTCTTTGATCAGAAAGGTTGGCTACACAAAAACTTAAAAATTGATTTCAGGGTTTTCCGATACTCAACCCTTAATAAGGCGAAAAGAGATAAAAGTGTTTTCAAATAATCCTTCAAACGTTGGCTATATAAATAACTTAAAACGAATGTTGCTGATTTTTAGAAATTCAAACCCCTAAGAACATGAAAAGTGGTAAAATTTGTTTTCGATTATATGTCACCTACATTACATCGTTTCTATTTCAAACCAAAACATTTTATTAAAACTTATAAAATGAAAAAAGGAATTTTCATTCTCCTTACATTTGCAGACAAAGTTCTCAGAACTGAGCAGTATAAATAAATAAGACAATTTTCATAAATTTTAAAATCGGTGTAACATATCGAGCTACATTACTTTATTTCCTTATGAAATCCTATAATGGTGTTTAAATCCAGTTTTATAGTGCAGGTAATAATTTCGTACATCATTTTGTATGAAGTGTGAATTGGGATAGAATTCCATGCCAACGGCGCAATAAACAGTCTTTGTGTTGCAACATTTAATTAGTTTCTTGCAGGCAGAACTGCCAGAACCTAAAACTTGCGAATCACCTGAATAACTGACAAAATTACGTGTTATAACAATAGCGAGGACGATATTTTATAATTGGGTTTCATAGAAATCGCAGCTTTTGTTCAATCAATTCATCCAATCTTCAGTCAAAAGATTCAAAATGAATCAACAAATAGTAAAAACAAAGGAACAAACACAGAAAATATTACGAGGGTTGAGAAACTTTAACAATGTGATAAACCATTAGAATAATCTTCTTTCTAATATATTAGAAGGGGTAGAAAATGGAGTACAAATTTACGGACAAGGTTGTAAAAATGTATGATGCAGTCCATTACTCTGTGGAGCTTGTATAGAGCTTTGCCGTCCTTGCTTATCACCACACAAGCTTCTCCTCAAGGACAGGACTCCAATAATGATACTGTGAAACCTTAACCTGACAAGGCTTCAATAGCACCAGGTTCCAAGTGAAGGCTTGGTGGAAGATGTAATCGAGACCATAGTCTTTATTGGATGTTAATGGACAGACTAAGTTTTCATACCATGCATACCACTCATTCCATCTGAGTATACCCTTTGGAGTTTAAGACCGCAATTTCCCCTCAAAGTCTATCTTGCTATGACTAACAAATAAGTCGCTAAAATTGTCAGGGATAGACTTGAGGGATGACTGCTTCTCACATTGACAGCTCTAAGTGGCCTGCTCAAAAGTAATCTCACTTTGCACCTTGATAATCCTAGCACTGGAGGGCACAACTGCTAATGTGGTGTTCATAGGGGCCCTTCGGTAAAGGAAATTAGTAACATCTTGGCGTCGTGCGTGCGGGCGAAGCCACGGACAAAAAGCTGATAAATTTATACATGTTCACACTACTAACAGGAGGCCGCGGTGGTGTAGCGGTATGGGCGCTTACCTTCCACCACGGCGAATCGTGCTCGATTTCCAGCGGGGTCGCTCCCGGATTTTCACACTTGAGAATCTGGTCGGCTGGTTTCCTCGGGGATCTCCGTTTCCCCCAACACTGTTCCTTTTCCACCTCGCTTCGCGCCCTCATCGGCTCTCAAGACCTCGTTGTTAACAGCTGCCCAGATATCTCCACTCTACTAATAATTTTACACTGTAACTTTCGTGTATAATTTTCCGTGGCATTAAAATTACTTCATTTCTATAATAACCGCAGGAAAACAGCCAGCATATTTCATCAGCCGGAGTTATGCTTCAAAACGCTAATAAAGTTCTAATTAATTTAATTTTTCTACTCTACCTGAAAGTTAATTCATTCTAAGAATAAGAACATTGTAGTAATGTTTTTACACTGAACTATGTCACTACGGAGTAAAAAGTATACTTTAACAATTTTGTAAACAAAATGTTATCTTTTGTAGACTATTGTTACTTATGTGTTTGAACCACAAAAATTTCGAAACAAAATATAAGGAAGATATGATATACTACAGGTGATCACAGTAGTGCCGCTCAGACGTGCACAGTTAAATACACACTAATATGCGCATAGTCCGCAATATCAAGTTTATGGTTAAATTATATTTTGGAGCATTCCAACTTAGCAAAAACAAATTTTTAAAAGTGCCGTATCATAAAATATACGCTGCAGATACATACAAAAATATTCAAGAGCTCTGCATTGAACCTTGCTACATACAGACTTTCCTCCAATAAAATTATAGTCTCGCACCGGTAAATACACTAACATTTGTGAAAACCGCAACACCAAGAATGATACGGCAAGAAAGATCTTATCCGGCCACGCGGATAAGATGACGGTCATCCTGTGTTGTTGTCACATTGCGTGGTCCAGTACCCGCTCATCGCTGCGTACGACCCTCTTCTATCTAGTGGTTATACACACACATCACTGTCGTAGCAGCATGCCCTGTACGAGCCGAAATGTCATGGTATGAAAAACCCGTTTCTCGGGGACCGATCATTCAGCCGTTCGAACTCACTCACGTGCTTATATGACACCCTTTGACGTCGACGAGGCATACTGGTACTTGCTTTCACATCGTTTAACGGCTCTTAACTGACTGAGCTTGGTGTACCACTTTCCTTTCTGGTCACACAAGAGAGGGCGCAGCTGGACCTACGTGTACGCCATCTCTCTGCCACCGTAATCACTTATTGCNATTTCTGGTCACACAAGAGAGGGCGCAGCTGGACCTACGTGTACGCCATCTCTCTGCCACCGTAATCACTTATTGCTGGTTCACTGTTCTACACCTCCTCCAAGTTTGGTGGATTCATTCGAGCCATTCTTTCTGGGGGTTGCAATTTTCACAAACAATGGTGTATATAGAAATAAAACACATGTTACATTTTCACAAATTTATTTTACACTAAAGAACCGGCCCGGCTTCGCCCGGGTACAATTGATTTTTACAGTGATAAAATAATAAATAAATTGGGAAAAGACCATTCATTTATGTGAAACAGAATAATAAAATTATACTGTGTTGGCCTAGGTTTTTAACTGATTACGGCAACCCAAAAGGAAGGAAATATTATTTACCCGATAGCCAAGAAGTAGNGGTTTTTAACTGATTACGGCAACCCAAAAGGAAGGAAATATTATTTACCCGATAGCCAAGAAGTAGGGTATTGTTTATGGAGTGTATCTGTGCAACTATCGCGTAGTTACCACATTTCCGCTTTCCAGCGTCGATGTATGAAAATCAAAAAGTGAGTTTCATCAAGTTGTAGCTTTAGAAATAAGTGTACCTAGGTACTACTTTTTGCGTGTGACTGAGGGATCTTAATTGATCACCAAAGTTAAGCAACGTTCCCAGCGGCACACATTTGGATGGGTGGCCGTTTAGTGGCGTAACATCTGAGCGCTTCCGGGCTTCGGAGGACACGTTAAATATTCGGTCCTGGTTGTTATCGATTGATAGCAGCCGTTAAGCCATTTCAGAGGTTCNGCTTCGGAGGACACGTTAAATATTCGGTCCTGGTTGTTATCGATTGATAGCAGCCGTTAAGCCATTTCAGAGGTTCGTGGGCGTCCTGATAAACTCTGACACCGGAGGAAAAAATATTTCGGTCACGTTCCCAGCCTTTGCAGAATTACGTTTTGTTGTTATTCCACAGGAACCGTACAACATTACGGGATAAAAAGTATCCTATATCATATTCCAGGACCTAAAGTACCTACATACCAAGTTTCATTCAAATCCGTTCAGCCGTTATGGAGCTGAGTGGTAACAAACATATACACACACAGACTTTCGCATTTATTATATTAGTAGGATAGGGTACAATATTTTTCATGCCTATATTTTTTTTCTATTACAATGTAGCCTTTTTAAAGGAAGGGGAAAATATTTACATGTACAAATGAAGATCTGATCACATACCTCGCTTCAGAAAACACACGGTAACACATTAAAAAAATATACTAACATACATAATATTTCAGTTACAAAAATTATTAAAGGCGAATACAGTTGGTTCCTCATATATTATTATAACTGTTTATTCAGACTGCAGAATAGGCATTTCTTATGACATTTCTGACACATGGCAAACACAAAACATTTTTGGAGATTTTTTTTTCATTTACAAAAATTACTGCAGACAAAATAATCTGACATCTTTTCGTAAAAACATTTTTACAATGATTTTTGTAAATTATTCCAAAATTCACTACAAAACTTTTTTTACACAATTTATTACAATTGGCGACCCAGTACTGAGCGAAATATGACCTCTTACAGTGTTTGGTACATCAGACGAGCATAAAGCTTCACCACCGGCTTTAGGGAACGTCATGGTACATCTACTTTGCTTCTTGCAGCTGCATGACTCTGGTTCGAACCCCAAGCTACTGTTGCATTTCTGTGTAGAAGTCTCGCCGAGTGTTGGGCCGCATCATGTAATGTAAATTAGGTTATTTCCTCCTTATCAGCACTCTGTTGTTTCTTGGCGTAATATGCCAGTTCGCCTGCAGTGCATGGTAAAGGAGTTTCTCTTTTCATGTAGAAAACTACTAAGTTCCCATATGTATAATATGACACTTTTTCTTTAATATGTTCAAAAATTTGCAGCTCATGAGCCAGGAGATGCCATGTACCATCACAAGTTTCTTGTTTCCCTACCAAAAATTTACAACCGAAACCAACAAAACCCAACAGAAATTTCAGTGGTTTCTGTTAGTTAATTACTGGTGGTTTCTTTGTTTCCCATTGGTAACCCAATAGCTTTTATTGGATTCCAGTGGTTTTTGTTGTATACAAATTTAGTCGACAGAACATTTCAGTGGTTTCTATTGGTTCCTGTTTTCAGAAAACACTGGAACCATTGGTTTTGACTTTTTTATGTTAGAGTACAACTTCTAGTGGATTGGGTTGATTTCTGTTGTAAATTAATCTGTTGGTTTGTGTTGAATTACAGTGGTTTCCATTAACTTCTGTCTGTTGGTTTTTGATGTACCATAGTCTATTGGCTTCTGTTGTATTCTAGTGTTTAACTTTGGTTTCCGTTGTGATGTAGTCTATTGTCTTCTGTGAGATTCAAGTGGTTTTTATTGGTGTCTGTTGGTTTTTGTTNCAAGTGGTTTTTATTGGTGTCTGTTGGTTTTTGTTGTGTTCTAGTAGCTGCCACTTGTTTCTCTTCTGCTATAGTCGGTTGGGTTTTGTTGTACTTTAGTGGTTTCCATTGGTTTTGACGTGGACAACTCGTGCGTGGTCTGCCACTGTCATCACGTCATCGGCCCATAATCGCTGCACCAGTGCGGCCCGCGGAACACGCACGTCGTGCGTCCCGATACGTGTCCGCATTGTTCACTTGGGAACGGGTCGTGACCCGATACCGAGTGCCTGTGATGTCCCTATAGATATCTGTGAAATTAGTATAGGTATCAAGTGTTATAATGTGTATTAAATAGCATTAAAATTTAACGCCCACGGGCAAATGTTCGTGAAATTCGCCCTTAGGGGATTGTGAAGTAATCGCAGAATAAATGCACGCCACGTGCATATTTAATGAGGTGTAGAGTAGCAAGGCTAGAGTATTTGAAGTGTTCTATATAATTTTCCGAGTGCAATTGTGTGTCTAATCAGGCCAATTAGTCTTTCTTTCAACCTGACCGTTCCAGCTGTGGAGTGCCTCAAAACTAACAGACCTAAATTTCCCACGTGCTCTGCAAGGCACTACATAATCATGTTTTGTATTTAAATTAGTGATTAAGAAAGAACTTTGAACTCTCCTCAAGAAGGAGTGTCCATCACGAATGTTGAAGGGCCCTATTGTCTGTATGTTTTACGTATTTATGTAATGAGGTCAGTAAACTAAGATACCTCGCGGGATGGCGTGAGCTCTCGGCGAGAATGCGGTTCTCCTGCGCCACCCCCAGTGTCTGATTCCACGGGTCTTAGGTGTTGCGCGTGCGTCACGGGGGACTTTCATACTTTGTTCTGAACACTTTACTGCAATGGGTTAACATAATTTACTGGAACTTTTATTTAGTTTACCAACAGTCTTCCCCGCGTTCGCAGCTCCCCTCTGTCAGCTCAATTTACCGACCCCAGAGGTTTAATTACTATTATAAGTTTTCGCACCATTATTGGCCTCTTTGTACAGTAACGGCCGCTGACAGGCCTTGTGAGTCTGGTCCGCTTTAATTTGCATTGTATACAAGTAACTGTGTACACTATAAGGGAATACAATTTACTTGAGTTAACCGAAACTTGTGACTTCTCATTTAGTGTTGTATTTTGGACCTTGGCCCTATCCAGGAAATAATCAACGCCTCTTCATTTATAAGGTAAAAGCTAATGCTAAGGCGTGTTGGGGAGTCTGAATACTCAGGCTATATATTAAGTTTTCCTGTAAATTTGTACCGTGTGCATCAGTGGATACAGCCATGTGTTTGTTCGGCCCACGATCCTGAGAAATGTGACTTTATTCTCACCCAGTGAGCTGGCACACATTCTATTCGAAATAGGAATATTGTTTAATATTCTGACGTTTCTTAACATAGTCGCTGGACGACGTCCGCATTACTATCCCCGACCGCTCTGGTAACGTTAGTTTCTGTTGTGTTTCTTTGATATCTATTGTACTACAACCCTTTGGTTTATGTTGTATTCTAGTGGTTTCTGTTGTGTTTTGTTGGTTGCTATTGTGCTGTAGTGAGTTTGCTTCTGTTGTGTTCTAGTGATTTCCATTGGTTACTGTTGTGTTTTGTTGGTTTCTTTTGTGCTGTAGCCAGCTATTTTCTGTTGTATTCTAGTGGTTTTAATTGTTAAAAACCTAGTTGGTTTCTATTGTATTTTAGTGGTTTACATTGGTTCTTGTTGCATTCGGTTTGTTTATGTTGTGCTGCAGCCAGTTGGTTCCTCTTGTATTCTAGTGACTTAAATTGGTTTTCATAGTGTTTTATTGGCTTCTATTGTGTTTTGTTGGATTTTATTGTTGTAAACTAAGTTGGTTTCCATTGTATTTTGTTTATAATGTGCGGTATTTCTTTATTTTTTGTTGTATTTTAGTGGTTAACATTATTTACATTGTGTTTTTGTTTGCTGTTGGTCTGTATTGGCCTTAATTGTTTTCCATAATTTTCTGTTTGTTTCTGAGGTGTTCTGTTGATTTATGTTGTAATTTGTTGGTTTCTGTTGTGCCATAGTCTTTTGGGTTTTATTGTATACAGATTGTTTTAATTGAAGTCTGCTATTTTTTCTTGGTTTCTATTGTGTTGCAGTCCACTTATTTTTTCTAGTAGTTTCCATTGGGTTTTGTTGTGCTGTAGTACAAGATAATCCCTTAAAAAAAACTCTTGCAGATCACTAAGATTTCATCAGAAAAAAAATGGTGACATGAAAAAACCTACGGAAACAAAAGAAACCAATGACAATTACTGGGACATCAGAACAAAAAAAGAATTAAATGCTGCTGAAACCAACAAAATACAACACAAACAAATGGAAATCACTAGCGATGGAAAAACCACAAAACACATCCGAAACCAATAGCAACAACTGGGACTACGTCAGAATGAAATGAGACAGCAACAAACAAAATACAACAGAAACCACTAGAAATACAACAGAAAACCACAAAACACTAGAAAAATTTATTTGAATGGGATAATTAAGTGTATAATGTCGGTCTATATCACCAACGATTTATCTTTTCTGTTAGTTGTTAATAGAATACTATAAAAGTATTTGAATAATTTAATATTCTAACATATATTATTTTCTGCACACATTTGGAAATGCAAATGTCACTAATCAAAAAAATCAATCTTCAAACTTATTACTGAAGCCTAAGTCACAACACACCACCTCGCAGTCGTGGAGCAGCCAGCGAGAAGGTAGCAGCTACAGGTGTAAGAAAGCATACAGCATTTCGGCCATACTTTTGTTATTTTTACGTAGCGCTCTTAACCTTGCGGCCATACCGTGCTACGGCCGCCCAGTCGGCAGGAAGGGGGTTCACGCCCTCTCAACACAGGTGTCCCAGCTATTCACCTGAGGTAACCAAGCCCGAAGCCCCGACTTGATACACATGCTCCACCAGGAGCACCCTTCCACAAGGCCTGAGATCCTCGTACTCAGATTACCAAGCATGTGGTCTGGCCGGAGCACTATCCAGACCCCTAACGTCTTGCCAGGATGCTACCGGAGCAGATGCCTGCTCACCGCTCGGTCTTTCTTTAAGAAGGGGGAATCTCTCCAGACCTCCTCCAGCATATGGAGTTAACCACTACCAGCACGAGTCCAACCTCTATTGATCGGAACACCAAAGAAAACATCTGATGGGGCCAACCCGATCAGTCCGTGCTCCCACTTATTTGCCATGGCACTAGTGGATTTACTCATGTCCGACCACCCTGCCAACCACACCACCTGCAGACAGCATGCGGTGAAACTCTACCTGGGCGATTTCCGTCATTATCAAAATCCACAGGTCTTTTCCCATGGGGCACCCGTAGGTCCCACAGGTCCAGAGTTTTCCCAGTTGTCACCATCCACCATTATCACCCATCCACCAACAGTGCAGCCAGCGAGCTGTCATCAGACACTTGTCCTTTACCATACATTATAATTTCTTCACACAGAAAATTCCTGTCTTGAGTCCCAACGGCCTGAATGCCAAGTGATCCAAAACCCCACCAAGTGGTCGGGCCTAGGTACCAGCTATCAGCACAAGCCATCACAGTAGATACCCCTTACCAGCCACGAGGAAACTGGTTCCCATAGGGATACAGGCGGCGGAGCCCAATTTGCGAAATCAGGGGAGGCACTGGTAGCCTTGGGTAGCCACGAGTGGAGCGAGACTATAAGAGACGCATCATCCACCATTTCTAGAGCCGGTGGGGTGAAGGGCTTGGTACTATAGCATGGTACTGCCACACCACATCAAACGCCCAACCACCTTCCTCACACAGGAGTCACCGACCCGTCTCCCCCAGGTAGCAGCTACAGTCAGAAGTAACCAGGCAGCAGTTGGGGAAGGCTTGCTCTCCCCTTCTGGCCTGACCTTGCTACCCTTCAGGTAGCCGAGGTCTTGAGATGGTAAGCGCACAAGGACACGATGGAGTCAACAGGAAGTTGGAGGTAAGGAGCATAGGAGAAAGGCGACTACTGTCCCTCCTTCCTCCATTACTTCGAGCTTAACACAGAATGTAACCAACCAAGTAGGAGAAACACAGCACCAACAGGAAACCAGCCGCAACCTCGCGCAGCTGTTCCAACAAAGAACACCTTCTCGCCATTGAGAGACGAGAACTCTTCCAATGATAAGCCAGGACAGCTCCAAAACGGTTGTAACACACGAAAACACATGTCCAAAAGCACTCGCTCCCCCGGTGTACATCCCTGACCCCTCAAAGCTTCAATGGCTGAATCACCAATACGGCAAAATCTTTTTTGTGAAAGTCAGTTAATAACAGACAACACCTGAAGATGTTTGTGAGAAAGGATAAGCACACAATTTCCCGCAACTTCCTACAAAACCATAACATACCCTATTACACACATGCTCAGTAAAACGAAAGGCCAATTAAATAGTCAATTAAGGACTAACACACAATGCAGACATAAGATACTTAAAGAAAGAGTTTAAAGAATATGGCTTTAGTCAAGTCCACATCTGGAAATTCTGAACGCTAGCTGACACACCTGCTGTCTATGGGGCTGTAATACATCAACACGATGATTTTGACGTACTGAAAATACCCACACTATATTACATGTCAGTTCACATAGAACTGTACAGACACTGCGCTGAAGATGTGGCGCAGTGCACGCGATATTGTGCGCTGGGCCACACTCAGAAATACCGCACACTTAGGTCAATCTGCGCTCTGTGTACGGGACCGCACACAAAGGCAGATCGTACCTTCAAAGAAAAACAGAACAAAGAAAAGTGGAAATGTACACTTTGCAAGAAAACAGGACACTCGGCTGTACGGAAACAGTGCGAAGTAATCCAGAAGCACATTGAGGAACGAAAACAAAAGCTGGGACCTAAACTCACTAAACAAAAACTAGACACTAGGCTGGAAATCCAGGAAAACACGTGAGCAAACATTCAGTCAAAGGCTGAATTCCCTCCCCTTCAATCTCAGAAAAGGCAGACTGGACAGGGAAACACTCATAGGAAACAAGCACCCACACACCAGCAAAGGGAAAAATCACAACAACACAACAGAAAATACGGCCATGTTAGAAGATATGCACGAACTGGCCGCTTTTCTGCGAGAAACACACTNCAGGAGCACCCTTCCACAAGGCCTGAGATCCTCGTACTCAGATTACCAAGCATGTGGTCTGGCCGGAGCACTATCCAGACCCCTAACGTCTTGCCAGGATGCTACCGGAGCAGATGCCTGCTCACCGCTCGGTCTTTCTTTAAGAAGGGGGAATCTCTCCAGACCTCCTCCAGCATATGGAGTTAACCACTACCAGCACGAGTCCAACCTCTATTGATCGGAACACCAAAGAAAACCTCTGATGGGGCCAACCCGATCAGTCCGTGCTCCCACTTATTTGCCATGGCACTAGTGGATTTACTCATGTCCGACCACCCTGCCAACCACACCACCTGCAGACAGCATGCGGTGAAACTCTACCTGGGCGATTTCCGTCATTATCAAAATCCACAGGTCTTTTCCCATGGGGCACCCGTAGGTCCCACAGGTCCAGAGTTTTCCCAGTTGTCACCATCCACCATTATCACCCATCCACCAACAGTGCAGCCAGCGAGCTGTCATCAGACACTTGTCCTTTACCATACATTATAATTTCTTCACACAGAAAATTCCTGTCTTGAGTCCCAACGGCCTGAATGCCAAGTGATCCAAAACCCCACCAAGTGGTCGGGCCTAGGTACCAGCTATCAGCACAAGCCATCACAGTAGATACCCCTTACCAGCCACGAGGAAACTGGTTCCCATAGGGATACAGGNCCTGTCTTGAGTCCCAACGGCCTGAATGCCAAGTGATCCAAAACCCCACCAAGTGGTCGGGCCTAGGTACCAGCTATCAGCACAAGCCATCACAGTAGATACCCCTTACCAGCCACGAGGAAACTGGTTCCCATAGGGATACAGGTGGCGGAGCCCAATTTGCGAAATCAGGGGAGGCACTGGTAGCCTTGGGTAGCCACGAGTGGAGCGAGACTATAAGAGACGCATCATCCACCATTTCTAGAGCCGGTGGGGTGAAGGGCAAGAAAACAGGACACTCGGCTGTACGGAAACAGTGCGAAGTAATCCAGAAGCACATTGAGGAACGAAAACAAAAGCTGGGACCTAAACTCACTAAACAAAAACTAGACTGGAAATCCAGGAAAACACGTGAGCAAACATTCAGTCAAAGGCTGAATTCCCTCGCCTTCAATCTCAGAAAAGGCAGACTGGACAGGGAAACACTCATAGGAAACAAGCACCCACACACCAGCAAAGGGAAAAATCACAACAATACAGGAGAAGGGACAACAACACAACAGAAAATACGGCCATGTTAGAAGATATGCACGAACTGGCCGCTTTTCTGCGAGAAACACACTTCGTAACCCTAATGGACCACTTAGGCCCATAATTACACAGGCGAAAGCTATGACAACACTAGAGGAGAAGCAGATGCTGCTTCTCACAG
Source organism: Clitarchus hookeri (assembly GCA_002778355.1). NCBI lineage: Eukaryota > Metazoa > Arthropoda > Insecta > Phasmatodea > Phasmatidae > Clitarchus > Clitarchus hookeri. Next base: position 79,470 of record NQII01004623.1, on the reverse strand, counting down.
CACTCGCCACTTTACACGATTAAACAAACAAATAGTTTAGGACAGCACTAAATTATACTAAAAATTGGGACAAAAAATTGAAATAAAATAAACTATAATAAAAATTATTTACAATAAACAGCTCCAAATCGTGGTAAAACGAACATTCTTAACTCATTACATACACCTTTTCGCCTCGGAATTATCTTATCGGTCCGGGACGGAATTTAATGTGTTTAATAAAACTACATAACTCTAACCAAAACATATCAGTCGTCCGCACACAGGGCTAAAGACAACACCATTAGTTACTCTCTACACTACACCAAAATGCCAATAGGAACACTGCACCGGTCACATAGGGCGCCCTGCCCAGGCTGGTTATGTGGGAACTCGGGAATGGTGGGAAATAGCCCCAACTACCACTCGTTTTTCAGGTCGAGACACACACATGCCAGGCAAGGTAGAGACGGGTAGAGGGTGGGAGAGGGGGGCTAACCAAATTAAAAAAAAAACTAAATTAAACTAAGCAAATTGATAATAAACAAAACCTTTTTAAATTACAAAAATTATTTTTAAAAAACTTTAAAATAAAAAAACATAATAAAAAAATGAGTTATATACACATATATAATACAAAACTAACCACGCATAATGACGCACCGACTTAATAAGTCTGTTTCAGGTCTGGAAGACGACTTGTCTCTGGGGCTCTGCTTTGACTAGAATCTAAATAGATTCTGGTACCAAAGGGGGCCCCCCCCCCNGGGTGGGAGAGGGGGGCTAACCAAATTAAAAAAAAAAAAAAAACTAAATTAAACTAAGCAAATTGATAATAAACAAAACCTTTTTAAATTACAAAAATTATTTTTAAAAAACTTTAAAATAAAAAACATAATAAAAAAATGAGTTATATACATATATATAATACAAAACTAACTACGCATAATGACGCACCAACTTAATAAGTCTGTTTCAGGTCTGGAAGACGACTCGTCTCTGGGGCTCTGCTTTGACTAGAATCTAAATAGATTCTGGTACCAAAGGGGGCCCCCCCCCCCTTTTTTTTTTTTTAGCTCTAGCTCTGCCATACTAACAATGATTTCCCAATATCACTACATGACCACACGATGAAACGTACCCCGAGGGCTGCCCCGCGAGACTAGGGACTCACCTACAAATTACATGCGAGATTAACTAGCACATTTGAACACAACAGGTCAACAGACAGACATACGACATGGAAATTCACTCCAGCCGAGAGACTGGAGGAGAACTTCACTCCCATGCCGAACATAAAAACCTGTAATGTTACTTTAAAATAGGCAACACCAATAAACAGCATTAATACGGATCGGGGTGCATTTGTTTTACAAACACCATGTGAGTTATGGGAGTCAAGGCTCCCGGTTTCACGACACCAAGGTCATTAGGTGGCATATGAGGGTTCGGCGGCGGCACAACAAATCAGAAACCAACAGGAAGAATCAGAAACCAATGAAAACCACTGGTAATACAAGAGAAACCAACAGGCTGTTATAGGAACAGAAACCAACAAAGCACAACAGAAACAAAAAAAAAACAGAAATCAATGTAAACTACTAGAATACAACAAAACCCAATTGACTATAGTGTAATACAAACCATCACAAAACAATAAAATCCAATAGAAACCATTTGGTTACAATAAAAAACAACAGACAGCAACCCAATCAAAAGAGACTAAATCCTGCATTAAATACAACAAAAACTAACAGCTTAGATATAGAAACCAACAAAAAANACCCAATCAAAAGAGACTAAATCCTGCATTAAATACAACAAAAACTAACAGCTTAGATATAGAAACCAACAAAAAATTTATGTTGTGTTTTCTATTGATTTCTGTTGTAAATTTATTTGTAGGGTAGCCATTAATTCACCGTCCTAGAAAGTAAGTGTAATATAACTGTTGCTAGACTGAACCTCGGAGTAGTTGCATGAAAAATAAAACCAGGCAATTTTCTTTCTTCCCTATGCTACAGCTGTTTCCACACTGAATGTTCACAGTTGCTCCCATGCCTTTTAATACTATGGTGGACTATGATGCCATACAAGTCACTCCTGAGGAATGCTGTCACAAACATTCTTGAGATAAGTTTTAACTTTTGTAATTTTTTTTCCACCAGTCATTTTTGCTGCCTTCCATTAACATGGCTACTGCACTTATATCACAAAAATTCTCTTCATAATTTCTTTTAAGATTATTCTAAGTACAGCTAATTAAGTTTTAGCAACTTCCGATTTATTATTTACAGTGCAGCCAGGTTTTTCTTCACCACTCGATAGATATTTGTGCGTGTTCTTCACAGAGGTCATGCATTGGCGATATCAGTTTAGCTTTCTTCTTGCTGGAGGTTGCAGAGTCAGTCCCGTCGTCGTTCTTTCGTCTGCTGTGTGCAGTTTGTTTCTGAAGTCCAGCACTAACGACAGCTGGTGGTGACAGGATTCCCGATGTAGCTGGTTTGCAGAAGCAGCAACACAGGCAGATACACAATGTGGTACATTAAATATTTTCTTATCTTGTTTTTTTGCACCATGCAATACCTTCTGGCGAAAATGGCAACATTGTTTCTGCTCATGTAGTAAGCACAACACTGTTCATAAAATGTGCAGTCCACTACCTGGTGACTGGGTTTGCAAAATGTTGGTTCAAGAGCAAAAATTGTATGAAACTGACCTGACCACCACATTCTTCTGTGTAGGTTCGCAGCAAGCCTCCAGACCAGTAAGCATAGGTGACCCTGCTTAATCCAGCCCTGTGCTGAAATGGGGCAAGAACTTGCAGGTTCTTATTCTCTTACTTGGCTATGAAATTAATTGTTTACGTATTAAATATTACTGCTTATCGACCTTAGGATTTATTTGTATTTATGGAATACTAAAAACAATTTTTCATTTTCAGTTGAAAATACAATAATATTACAGAATTAATATTAACTGTGCATTCATGAATAGCAAATACTAAAACCTCCATACACTTAACAAATCCTGACGACAAATGGTGGCACTCCGTTGAGTTCAAAAATTTTCTTTAACATCACCATCATACTGTAAGCACCACAGCAAAGATGCATGCAAATATAACCAAAACTTTATCCTATATAAAACATCACAAAAAAAAAATCCTCACTAAAATCATGTGTGCATATCAAAAACAAACACGAACACTTGTCTTGACCAAGCAAAACTAAAACTGGGTTATTAGGTTTAAATCAAATTACTAAGCTTGCGTATCTCTTTGTCAATGGCATCAGCCTCTCTCTGTTTCTCAAGCTGAAACTTCATTTTTTTCTCTCTTAACTCTTTCACATAATCTTCTCTTTTTAAAACTTTTTAGCACTTTCTTCCCATCATCTTTCTTCTGATCTCCAAGGGCCTCCGAGTACAACATCCTTGCATTACTAACTTTTAAAATCATTTTGTAGGTGATTTTAACATATTACAGGCCACCTACTGATTGATTGTACATCATCATAAACTTTATGCTGAGCAATAAGAGACCTTTGATTTTCAACAATAATTTCTTTATTTATGGAAAAACCCCTCTCAACATAAGCGTTGCCATGGCTAATAATGCGAATTAAATNTCAACAATAATTTCTTTATTTATGGAAAAACCCCTCTCAACATAAGCGTTGCCATGGCTAATAATGCGAATTAAATGAACTTCACCAATGGTGAAGTTTCACCATTGTATTCACCAGTGAATCAACTTCACCATTGGTGAAGTTGATTCACTGCTTTTCAAAACTGATTTCCAGAAATGGTCCAGGCGAACACTCCTTTTGAATTCTTTAATCAAATTTTGGACATGAGGCTTTGTAACAAGAACCTTGAATTCTCTTTCAATAGTATCACACTCATTCCCAGATAGCCAATTGTTGTCTTGAAGTATATGAAGAGTTAATCTCAAACGCTTCATGCATCTACCTCGAAAGTTAGCAAGTAATGCCGAATCACAAAAACTTATGCCCTTACAAAGTTTGTACTTGATGGGTGATTTTTCAAGCAGCTTCACACATAGTGCTGTTAACATTTCTCTATGGTGCCATTGGGGCATTACTTTGGAACTCTGTGAGGAAAGGTTCCACAACCCTGGCTACATGGGCAAAAAATGTTAATTTCGCCCCAGTGAGCTTACACCTTCACATATAACTTTGTAACTGCCAGACATTACTGCTTTCCTCTCTCTCTTCATACACTCCACAAATGTGTTTATATTTGGCAAAATGTTTAAAGCTCTCTCTGCCACTTCAACACTATTTTAACACCTCACAGCACAGAATTTCTTAGGTATTAAAGACGAGCCAAAATAAAATTTGTTATCACTTCCAAAAGCAGGGACATCTTTAAAAACATTGTACAGTGATCTAAAAAATGTCTCTATATTGCACTCAGTAACTTTTACACAATTTTTGAAGGCATTGTTCATTACATGAAGGCCACAAGACCCCCATCAAAAGCATCACAGGGTCACTTTCATCATATTGTAACTGGAGATATGCCTTTAATGAATTTGAAATTCACAGTAGGTCGATCCATGGAGATTTGGTGTAAGCATTTTAAATTCAGGCATGAAAGCTCCTTTGTGAAAGCTGTCAGTAAATCGTTTGCTGCATTTTCAAAGCAATTTTGCTGTTGGGAAACATTTTTGGGGAAATATCAACAGCCTTGCCAGCAGCAGACATTGCCATAGGGATCACTCCACTTGACAGGCACCACAATATTTCTGCTTTTGAGACTTCATCTTTCAACAGATACTTGTAATGCCTCTGAGAAGAGGATTCACCAACAGAGTTACTACACTTGTAGGGTTTGGGTTCCTGCGCATTATCACTTACTGTAGATACCACTTGAAAGGTGACTGGATCATCACATGACACTTCCTTCTCGTAGGGTTGATAAGATGAAGATACCTAGAGGAAAAACACATTTCCCCAAAAATGTAGTAAGTAAAATTCACTGAAATACTGAATGTGTATTTCTTGAAATTTTTTAGAATTTCTGCCAATGTTTTTTTAATTGTAATTTTAAGTGCAGTAAAGCTAAAATCAGTATAGACCAAATAGACCAAATTAACATAATAAAAAATTTATGAAAGAAGAAAACTGTTAAAATCCTATCAGATTATAATACTTAACCAAATTTAAAAAATNCTAATAGACCAAATTAACATAATAAAAAATTTATGAAAGAAGAAAACTGTTAAAATCCTATCAGATTATAATACTTAACCAAATTTAAAAAATAGTTTTTGAATGTGAAATCTTTAATTAAATGAATTTATAGGCCTACCTGAATATTTACAAACTTACAATATCAATAANGAAATTTTTTAGAATTTCTGCCAATGTTTTTTTAATTGTAATTTTAAGTGCAGTAAAGCTAAAATCAGTATAGACCAAATAGACCAAATTAACATAATAAAAAATTTATGAAAGAAGAAAACTGTTAAAATCCTATCAGATTATAATACTTAACCAAATTTAAAAAATAATTTTTGAATGTGAAATCTTTAATTAAATGAATTTATAGGCCTACCTGAATATTTACAAACTTACAATATCAATAANATTTTTGAATGTGAAATCTTTAATTAAATGAATTTATAGGCCTACCTGAATATTTACAAACTTACAATATCAATAATACTCAATAACATAGGATAATTTCTTAACATAGAAACATATCACTTATACATAACAAACTATGCCCTTAGCAAAAATAAAACAGATCAAATTCACAGAGCTAAAGAAAACAAATTGGGTGACTTCTATAAATAAACTGCCTTTATATTATATCATGGAAAACCTCTAAAATGACACATCATTAACATTCATTCTAAAATATAAGTAGCCTAGTATATGTATGAATTACAATTACAGTATACAGACTACCTTGGAATGTCTATAAATTAACACTTGCCTCAGTTCTAGTGGTAGGTGTAGCGACTGGTTTTCTTTAGCACATGAATTTCCTTTATTTTATTTTCAATATGGCTTGTGAGTGCCCTTCGGCCCATATTGCTAAGATCAATTGTGTTTTATAACACAAACTAAAATAAGCAGAGTTCCTGTTACTGTTACTACCACTGAGGTTGATACCTTTAAACTGTGGCTCTTTGAACCAGTCATCCTTAATTGCTGTCTTCTTTGACACTGTAAGTAATGAAACAAAATAAAAAAAGCATAAGTTAGGTCTACACAATAAAAATAAGCTAACATTTTAAGAATATGCAAAATTGTAATATTAAATTAAAAACATGAGTCTTCCTAATTTTATAAGAATTAATAATTATGAGATAGAGTGTTTCTGTCAGTATGTTTTAAAAGATAAATGNTGAGTCTTCCTAATTTTATAAGAATTAATAATTATGAGATAGAGTGTTTCTGTCAGTATGTTTTAAAAGATAAATGTATAATAATAAATTTTCAGTGTATTAATGTTTAATACTAGTATTTAAGAGTAGTAGTGCCAGAAAGAAGCAAAGGTGTGGTAAGGAACAAGTAAGCAAAGGGATAGTGTTTCTATATGNTTTAAGAGTAGTAGTGCCAGAAAGAAGCAAAGGTGTGGTAAGGAACAAGTAAGCAAAGGGATAGTGTTTCTATATGAATCAATATTGTGAATATTCAGGCACAGGATTGTTAATGATAATATGAGGAGAAGCATAGAGGTATGAAGTATACTGTATCTACTAATGCTGACGTGTAACAAAACTAAGATTTCCTGAAACGGCAAACGTATGCCCAATAAACATAACTACCACGGCTTAAATTTCGAATCCCGATAAAATTATACGAAGCCTCGCAAAACAAAAGAAATTTAACCAAGTCTCCCAATCATTAATATAACTGTGTCATTACAACCTGTAGAAGTACTTTCAACAAGAGCCGTAAAATTTAAGGGACTGTCGCTGTGCTACAAATGTTAAGAAATAATTTGCTATAGCCTAACTGGCACAAATACTCAATAGACACAGTAAGTAATTTTCTTTAAAAATAACCTTTTTTTTCTGTGTGTAGAATACCTTAAAATATATCACTACCGCTGTGTACTTACTTTAGTACATTTTCCACATGTAAAGATTTGTNGTGTGTAGAATACCTTAAAATATATCACTACCGCTGTGTACTTACTTTAGTACATTTTCCACATGTAAAGATTTGTTATTTTATAGTTGCAACCTACCCCCAGTGTTAAGTAACCTTATTTTTATACTGTAAAAACACATCTAAATGCGGAAACATCATTTACAAATACAGTTGAACTTATAAATNTTAACCTTATTTTTATACTGTAAAAACACATCTAAATGCGGAAACATCATTTACAAATACAGTTGAACTTATAAATATAACAATATGTTTTTAGCGTACTATCTAATTGAGACCAGCATCTCACAAAAACTATCCTTGTCAGAATACGGAGCCGAAAATGATGCAGTCAATGCGACAGTATGCAGTAACGTAATTTCCTACACATTTAACAAAACAAAAAAAATATATATATATATATATAGTGCACAAAATAAAGTGTATTTTAATAAAACGAGTTAAATTTAACATCTAAAATATCAAATGTAAGGATTTATATGAAAGTAATATGAGATTACCCAAATTTCATGCACATATTCTTAAGAATAAAATAAAAAGTCACCACAACCACGCATAAATTCAACTCTTTCTTGGTTCACTTTGCTTTCTTTGTTTACGGACTAAGGCACACGNAGTCACCACAACCACGCATAAATTCAACTCTTTCTTGGTTCACTTTGCTTTCTTTGTTTACGGACTAAGGCACACGCGACTGGCACTGCAGTTTTCCAACGATTGAAATGACCAATAACAAAGTAGTAAAATAAAGGAGTGGGGAGTCTAAAAGCACTGTATTGGCCAGAAGAGAGGGATGGGAATAGCCTGTCGGAGTCGAGGTGAGAGTGGATTGAGTGGAGTGAAAAGCAACGGACAAAGGAGAAAGGTATGATAAGTGCCTTTATAACGGCATGATTAAGTAATGTCGTACATAACTGTGTTGAGACGCGGCTGTATGGAAGTTGTAACAGCAACTAACTTTTTCATCACAGAAAAAATTCCAGAAATGTCTTGCATTTACCCTGACTTTTCCCGGTTTTCTATACCTGTAGCAACCAAGATCAACACACAAGGTGACTAAGTCATCTAGCCCAGCCGATTCACTCCATCCACCATGTTATTTTAGCTGGTTGGAGTGATAAGACTGATTCTGGCGATCTGACCCCTCCTGGACCACACCCACGATGCAACTGGGCATCCCAATCAGTCCAGTGCTCCATCCACCGCATTATTTTAGCCAATTNAGTCACCACAACCACGCATAAATTCAACTCTTTCTTGGTTCACTTTGCTTTCTTTGTTTACGGACTAAGGCACACGACACTGGCACTGCAGTTTTCCAACGATTGAAATGACCAATAACAAAGTAGTAAAATAAAGGAGTGGGGAGTCTAAAAGCACTGTATTGGCCAGAAGAGAGGGATGGGAATAGCCTGTCGGAGTCGAGGTGAGAGTGGATTGAAAAGCAACGGACAAAGGAGAAAGGTATGATAAGTGCCTTTATAACGGCATGATTAAGTAATGCCGTACATAACTGTGTTGAGACGCGGATGTACGGAAGTTGTAACAGCAACTAACTTTTTCATCACAGAAAAAATTCCAGAAATGTCTTGCATTTACCCTGACTTTTCCCGGTTTTCTATACCTGTAGCAACCAAGATCAACACACAAGGTGACTAAGTCATCTAGCCCAGCCGATTCACTCCATCCACCATGTAATTTTAGCTGGTTGGAGTGATAAGACTGGTTCTGGCAATCTGACCCCTTCTGGACCACACCCACGATGCAACTGGGCATCCCAATCAGTCCAGTGCTCCATCCACCGCATTATTTTAGCCAATTGGAGTATAGGAATNAATTGAAGTATAGGAATGAGACACTGGGTGGCCTAGCCACGACTGACTGCACACTTTGTTAGGGAATTTCGTCGTCTGCTCTTCCTTAGCGTGTTAGACCTTAGTTCCTTCCTCTTTGCCTTTCACCCATAGGAGTAGTGCAAAAGGGAGAGCTAAGAGGACAACTACTGCCCCTGAGCCTAGTCGATTGGACTGCAACCCAGTGCCAATTGCCCTCAGCAGTCTATCCCTACAAGGCTTNAGAGGACAACTACTGCCCCTGAGCCTAGTCGATTGGACTGCAACCCAGTGCCAATTGCCCTCAGCAGTCTATCCCTACAAGGCTTGTATTGCCCCAGTCCCCAGCTGCAAAACAATCACTGGAGTTGCAACACTGCACTATGAGCTATACTTCAGGTCATTGGTATTGTTGAATCCAGTTTAACTTTAAATTATTGAACTAACACCAGAGCAACCAGCCTTGCAGAGCTTCCATGGCAGCAAATCCCTCTGGATACGGAGGTCGTGACCGGCCATGTTCCTGGCCCTCTGGACGTATGGATGAGATTTTATCACCAACTCCCCTATTGGTGTATTATTTTATTGCGTAGGTTTTAAAGCCCACTACCTACAATCATACCAGCTTANTGAGATGTAGGGTCGTTCGGCCGACAGCCTAGGGACTCTGGTAAACACTCCGTCATACACACGTTACCGAGGTTGTCGGCCACCTCACACGCCGTACTTGATTATCAATAAAAACAGAGGTGCTGGTTGTTAAGGTATTTATTACCCCGTTATGTACACTCAACTATACAGAAGACACGTGGCCTGAATGGCCCGGAACTACAAGCGACCACGTGGTCTTATAACCTGAGTCTCGAGATGCACTTTTGATTCCCGAAAAATAATAACGTCGCTCTCCCCTGGCGCTATGCAAATTAAGTAAGGAAAGAGATGATGATAATGATTTATAATGTTATGGATGCGACTGGATACTGTTCGACTGATGATGTCCTTGCTAGGGCTTCTGCGGAGTGGGGAGAGCGTAACGTCCGAGCTCGTCCAAGTCCTGGCAAATACTGGGCGGAAATGTGCGCCGGCTTCCGCCGCCTAGGCGCAGCCGACGCCATGCGGTGAAACTGTGAAACACAATATACACTGAAAAATGATTATGGGATGGACAATGATATGAACTAAATTAACACAAGAAAACATAATTACCCTTACACAAATACATAATAAAAATGATAATACTTATTCTAAATGTTTTCATTGCACCAGCCACAGCATTGCCAAATGTAGAATGTCACATGTCTCTGGCTGTGGCTGGGCAGATTGTCTCCGATGACAAAACCAATTATTAATTAATTACACACTGACACTATTAACAAATACACTGACGAAATAAACTGAATAAATAATAAACACTAATGCACTCGTGCCCACAAGCCTGTCGGTGTGGTGCATCTAGTGTGGACATACTACGGCAGTCAGTGGGCAAAAGGACTCGTGAACGTGCGGTTCACGTCAGCGTGGTAGACCTTAGTTCCTTCCTCTTTGCCCTTCACCCATAGTAGTGCAAAAGGGAGAGCTGAGAGGACAACTACTGCCCCTGAGCCTAGTCGATTGGACTGCAACCCAGTGCCAATTGCCCTCAGCAGTCTATCCCTACAAGGCTTGTATTGCCCCAGTCCCCAGCTGCAAAACAATCACTGGAGTTGCAACGCTGCACTATGAGATATACTTCAGGTCATTGGTATTGTCGAATCCAGTTTAACTTTAAATTATTGAACTAACACCAGAGCAACCAGCCTTGCAGAGCTTCCATGGTAGCAAATCCCTCTGGATACAGAGGTCGTGACCGGCCATGTTCCTGGCCCTCTGGATGTATGGATGAGATTTTTCACCAACTCCCCTATTGGTGTATTATTTTATTGCGTAGGTTTTAAAGCCCACTACCTACAATCATACCAGCTTATTAGGCTATCTTCCCCTTCTAGCCCACAAATGTGCGAATCCCCCTTTCGGAGGTCGCCCCTGCACGCCAGTTGGGGCAGAACGGCCATTTCAAACTATCATGATATTATACTAATGCCCCACTCGTCTTTCGGCAATTGGGGCATTTTCAAACCACTACCAGTACGAGACCATCCTCAATCTGACCTGTGGGCGCAGGGGAAATCGGGTTTGGTGGATTAATACAAGCCCCATCAGGGCAATGTCTCCTGACGCCTCGCTGAGGGAACCTCTAAGAGTAGTGAGGTCAGCCCGTGCTACTCCTTCCTTTTTTATCATGAGTTCTCCATTTCGGTGGTCTAATACCCCACCCAAAGATGGTCCCTTTCCATTCTCTTGAATTTTTTCACATTAAAGGACTGTAATTGCCAGGGAGGCAGACACCCCTTTTAGTAAAGCCTGGCATAGGGCACTACTGGGAGTTCCCCCTATTTACCAATCCTAACCAGCCCAGCGGTTTAATGAGGAGCATGGGTTCCCTTATACTGACAGACGCTATAACTTGCGTTTGACCATTCCTTCCTGTAGATAAGTTTCCTGCCAACCTATGATACTAGGGGTAGTAATACCAGACACAATTATCGGTTAGCAGGATTCTTTCCACCTCTAAGGTGGTGCTCGCAAGCAGAGAGGGAAGCTCCTTCCGTAGTCGAGGACACCCCAGGGAGAGAAAAGCACCCCACTCCCCTGTGTGATGACTGCCCACGAGAATGCTCCAGACTGGCACAACCTTCAACCTTAGAGCAATTACAGACTGGTCCCCTGCCATTGAAACACCACCAGAGAACTGAACTGGCCATCCTAGATTGGGAAGGGAAAGTCCCTTCTGTAGTCGTATTTCCACCAGGTTTTTGTAACACAACCAAACCAAGTGCAATTTTACAGCCAACTAAGACCTGGCGTAAAGAGATACCTCTTCCATAGTTGAAGTATTCTCACCAAATATAGCTGCACAGCCAGCTATGCACACACCTTACAGCCACTTAAGGCCTCGTTACCATGTCACCTGGAGGTACCAGAGCAGCTGCAGAGTATAGCTTTACCAAGGACTTCCCGTACTGCTGGGAATAGCCAACTTGTGGTTCCGACCCACCAGGTCCAGCAGCCCTCTGTGGGCACCAACCAGCTCTACCTTCGACCAAGGACCGGCCCGAATTCTAGCCGGCACCAGCAGCAACAGCGGCTGCGTCAGAAGCTACCCCGGGCCACGGTCCCTGCAGGTAAACCAGTGTCTGTGTCCACACCAGTAGTGCAGCGAACCGCTAAGCCCACACCCGATTGTGAAAGTGCCGTCAAGCCACGCGCCCCAGATTATACACCGGTCGGGGATCAGTCAGCAGCCAATAAAGTCAATCTAGCTAGATAGCCTGTGTGTCTGACCGGCACAACAAAACTTTGTCCAACCGTAACGTTGCCAGTCAACAGAAGTCACGCATCAGGTGCCACCTTTTGCAGGCTTGAATTGCCCCTCAAAAATTGTAGCTGTTTACTTGGACACTTTTTGTCACACAATGAATCTATTTTGTGTTCTTCTGTAGTCTTGGGTTAAATGAATCACCTGCCACGTTTTTGAAAATTCACCGGTGCATCCACGGATGTACATCGGACGTTCTAAAATTACTGTTTCGGTTTGAGTCCAGTTTAACCAATTGATACCAGTTCAACCGGCTCTTAAAATTCTGTGGATCTGGTGGATTTGCACCATAACATTAACCGATGAATTGTTGAACGCTTTCCCTGAAAAATAAAAGTTAACACACCTGCATCTCGTAATTTTCAAGCATTCAAAAATATACAAAATTTGGTTGTTGCGATTTAAAAATGGGCGATGAAAACTTTAGCACTTGTGTGTAATGGGATTAATTAGTGCCTAGAAGCAGACAAAAATACCACTGTAAATCAACCAGTTCGAAAAATCCCTCAACCGGTGTATTAACCACTGGTGGACTCAGGGTGTCCACTGAAATTCCCTGACTTCCAGGCAGAATCTTACCATTTTCAGAACTGAAATCTTCCAACACCGTATATTTCCTCCGCTGACAGTGAAGTTAAATTAAATTACACTGAAACAGACCAAGCTAGCAGGGCAAACATTTTATTAAGCCCATCAAATTACTCACTATACACTCTATTGACTGCACACGAGTGTCCATTAAAAACACACAAATACTTTATTTTGTACGTATAGGCCCTGTCACTTGACAGTGACGTGTACTATTGCCAATTTACAAACGTACAAATTAAAATTTTAAACTGCATATGCTCACAATTACATTATCCTGTATTCATACAACTAACAACTTTTTGCAGAGTAGCAATCATTTAATTTTCCCTGACCCAGATGAAAATTCCGTCACATGAAATACGACTTTTCCATTTGGATCTATCGAATTTCCGAAAACTCAGCTGATGCATCTGTACACATACCAACAGCTTTAACTGTACTGCGTATGAATTAGTGGAAATAGGAAAA
>NQII01004623.1:16361-61516 GCA_002778355.1 Clitarchus hookeri | reverse complement strand
AAGGGAAATATAATGCAACAGAGGTAAAGTAAAAAAAACCCAAGTTCAATAAAATATTTATTTATGAAATTTCTCAATATAAAACTTCAAATTTCTTCCAATGTTTTTGTACTGTTTAGTCATAAAATCAAAACAATAACTCAAAAAAACTGTACCTAAAACTGCTAGCAAATATAAATCTACAATAAAAGCATTTATAAAATTTTTATTGCTTTGTCTTTACAAGTTTTAACTTGAAACACTACAAAAGTCTATGAGCTTCACACAATTAGCTAACTATGCTATAGAAAAATTAAAACCTTTCACTAGCAAATCTTTTAATTTAAAAGGAAAAAAATATGCTACATTGCCACTAATGAGGAGACCATTAGCACAACTTACAATCACACACCACTAGGGCACTGGCACAGAAACTGCGAGCCACTTCTTGGAACATAACATACTATTTCAGAGGCCAGGTTAACACAATGAATAACATTAAACTTTTCTTTAATAATACATTTTCCACCCCACCATAATAGTAGTACCAGAAGTAATTTTTCTAACAAGACACAAAAAAAAAATTGGAGATGGACAGATACCGATTCTGATACAGACAAACCCAAAATCGCTATCTGTTATGATTAGCCATGGTCCAAATTGTTTCAACCATCAAAATGATTTAAATTATCTTGGAAATTATCTCAACTTGGTTATCTTGAGACACGCGTTTTCACAAGGTATTCTTATTCTTGCAATTAAAAAACTAGTTTCTTAATTTTATTTTTACAAGTAATTTGAAATTCCTAATGGATACAGATATGACTGGCTTGGGTGCTGCTACACATTCAATTCTGCATAAGCTGCACCATGAGAATTTCATGAAAATAAAACTTAATTAAAGCTTCCTTTTTTAATTTACCGGTGGCTACTGGAACCAGAGAGCTTGTTGTATTTATAAGACAAAACAAATCTCCTAGGCATAATTACATATGCATTATTCCTTTTTACATATCGTTCATGATAGTTAGGCCTACAAATGTTTTTAATAAATAAATTTGAAATATTGCATTGCAGTAAAAGTGCCGGGTAAACTTTTCGGTTACAAATATGTTAATAAAAACTCTCAAATTATATCAGTCATACTGCCTGTAAAAAAAAATACAGCAAAATTTCTTTGGGCAAATAGTGGATGCATGAACTTGAGTTGGGCCTGGTGGCCAAATATGAAAAAATGAACCGGTAAGTCTGCATAATTATTTGTTGGATAATTTTTAATCTGACATGGAAGAAAACAAAAAAAATTAGGTCTAAGACCATTTTAAAGTTGGACAAGCTGCTCCACAAAGCCATTTGCAAATTGTGTAAGGCGCTTATTTCCAGAGGTGGTAAAAATTCTGATGCTCCAAAAAATCACATAAAAAAAAAAAAAGACAAATCAATTTATCTGTATCGGCACTATCTGTGGGATAGCCGGGCAAAGTATCGGTACTCTGCAAAATGACCTTTCATTCAACCCCTCTAAATAATAATAATTTCACAAATATTTTGCTATATGCCTTGTTAGACACATCTGTAATGTTGGTAAAATGTGCTGTGGTTACCCAGCTAATATCTTACATTTTGATCACCTGAGAAACGGAAGAGCATAAAATGAGGAAACCTTGAGATCTCACCGCAATTAATTGTGACCACACTATTGGTGCCAGACGAATGGAGTGCTCCATCTCCGACGTGCACACACTGAGATTTCCACGGGCCACCATGTTAAGTGTGTACGAGTTCATGAATTTGGGTAAAACCGACACAAAGGACAACTGCAGTGGTGTACAACATATCTACGACAGGCGACAGTCTGTTGGTAACAGCAGATTACTTACAAATTCAATGCTGGACTACGATGACCAGCAAGCAGCCATATCATCCACAACCATCTCCTAACCATGGTGCACCGAAGCAGCTGCTTTGCTAGGGTACCTCTGCTTGCTGCACTTCACAAGGTTGAACGATTAAGGTGGGTGCTGGAACATTGCCATTGGATTCTCGACGCGTGGGAAAAGCCTGCATGGATGGGTGAGCCGAGCTACAAGTTAACACATGCCGATGGCAGGGTAGTTGTCTGCCACCACGCACTTGAAGTGATCTGTGTTAGCAGGGTACGATTCATAATGCTGGTGGTGATCATATAATGTGTGGGAACTCTACGTGGGGTGAAATGAATTCCCTGGTAAACATGTCGTCGTCTACCTGCTAGTAGGTCATGTGCAATCATTTCTGTGCCTATAGTATCCTCCAGGAAACCTGTAACTACACCAAGAATATGCATTGGCCTACAGCTCCCTAACTGTGATCAAGTAGTTGGATGAACATTCCACAGATTTCCGGCAGCTTGTCTGGCCCCCCCAAGGTCACCAGATCTCAACCCTATCACACACATCTAACGATGCTGTCAAGAGGGATGTCACCGTATCCTGCTCAGACAGATTTCCGTGCACTGGTCAAAATAGTCTAAATATTGAAACACAATTATATATTTAAATAAAACTTCTAATTTTCCCATAATAAGTATATGAAAACTATCTTTGCAGTTGCAGAAATTTACATGATGCTCCATATTAAAATGTTTTTTTTGATGACAAAAATAGTAGTATAAACCTTTGCGAAGTATAATTTAATTTATAAAATATCTGCCTATTAAAACAAATTAATATATTAGGAACAAAAATTACATTACAGCAGGCCTGCCGTTTTAATGGATTTTTAAGTCTATGAAAATCTCTGTGAAATAATTCTTATACCACAGAGGTGTACAAAACCATTTCTTGCAATCTTTTATATCTCGACTATATTGTATACTTGAGGCACAATAACTATTGTTTAAATAGCGTGTAAAATCTCTTTATAAATGATTACAGGTAACAAAACTATAGCAGTACAAAGAAATGTAAACAAGTTTCACCCAAAGCTCTTAAAGAGCAGTCGGGACCACTGCACATTTACCTCCATTTATCCAAATATATTACTTTCGGAACCGTGAAATTTTTATCTCCAAAACTATTATCTATGTCCGTTATTAATACATAAACCATGCAAGTGTCGTCTACAAAAAATTTCACCGTATTTCACTTCAAAATAGCGATACATTGATAAGCGTAGAGAGTAAACAAATCACTTTACTCAAAATGGCTACTGCGTACATGCAACACTAGTGCCCTCAACAATGTGTGTAGGTTTCACTGATCGTTTATTTGAAGATTCTAGCAATGAAGGTGAATAAAGCAAAATAAGTTGTACAAACTCCATTGCTTCAACAGCGTATGTCCAAATATTTCACTTTATTATTCACTCGTACGCTGATGCAGTTATCTAAATATTTGTGTTCCTGACTGCATGATCAAATGCAAAGGCCAAGGCCATTTTTGTGCACGGAATACAAATTTGGTGACGGTATTTTGAATTTGGCATTGATGTCACAATGGAGAAGAAACGAAAATTACTGCAGATAAGGTCATCCTATAATCTTATAACTTTTGTAATCTTTAAAATTTATACTTCATATGAAAGTACAAATACGTGATAAAATAAACACATTCAATATGCGATTCTCTGCATTTTTTTTTTGCACAGATTAAATTAGTCAAAAAATGTTGGGGATGTGGGTTGTGTTAGTGTAGAACAGTATACATAGCAAACTGACTACAGAAAAACCCTTTCTTCCTATTCCTTCTTTACAGGCTTTGAAGCATTTTACAAGTACTGTACATATTTTATTTGGTCCCATGTAATGGTCCTACAGACTAAATTTCCTTTGTCACACTTACCAGCATTTTGCAAAATTAATTCCTGGCCCCTTGAAACTACTTAACTTTATTTTCAAAACATGACAAGACTAAAAGCATCTAACATCACAGGTAACCTGGCCTCTTTAGACAAGTTACTAAGTTACTGTCATTCGGACTCAAGACCTATTTATTCTGCACAAGTATGACACTGTGAAAGCCAACTTCTTAATATATAAAACCACAAAGGAAGACAAGTGCGCAACAAAGTTTTTGTGGGATTGTTAAAAAAGGAACACTGCATATATCACCAAACACTATCCTGTCAACTCTAGTAGCTCATTCTGCTAGCCGGTACCCTTGTGTGTAATGCAAGTACAGCTCTGTACTTTGCCCAACCACAGTAAATCCCAAAGTGCACACATACGTGTGCTGCAAGGTCAGTTCATGCACCAACACATCAAAGGCAAGTTTAGCTGGTGTCGTTTGGCCAAGTCTTTATTGCACACACAACCGACAACACAGCACAAATTCAACTTGCCAAGTCAATGAACACGCTACAATACTTCATGAACACAATTTTGTTTTTGTACAAAGTTAAAGGACGGCAGATAACAAAGCAATACGTAGAAAATGGGCAGCTTTAACTGAACCTCAACAACGTTGTGTCATTTCAGCTAATGCCACATTTGAGTTCACAGGGATTCTTTAGGGTACACAAACTCAAAAGACAGCAGTGCTTAAATTACTTAAGTTAGGCAATAGAACTGATATATAGATATTCCTCCATTTCCCTGGCAAAAGATACAGAGTAAATAAAAATTTGGACAGTTTTTGTGTGCACCCATATTTTCAATAACTTGAGATAAAGTCAATTTAATTTATGAACATATTACATTTCTGATATGAAAATATGCACTATAAAAGAGAGACCAAAAAGTCTAGCACAAAATAATCTGCTAGAGCTATATAGTTAATTTTTTATTTCTTGTAAGCAGGAACTTTCAGTAATTTCCACAAAATCAAGAGGGGGAAAAATGAAAAGGAAAAAGGAACCCTGATAGAAATAGGTAATGTGATGTATAGAACATTAGTGTCTACAGCTAACTGAATTTTTGACCACTAATGCTCCAAGTATTCAGGAACTTAACCCACTCACATGAGCTACCATGGATACAGTTTCAGAAGCAACTCTTTGAAGAAAGTTTGAGCTCTGGCAGAATTGACAATGCTGGTGGTACTGCACGTGGTTGGTGAGTTCTGATTGGCTGCACCTCTCATGATGTTACTCCCTGCTAATTACTGTAGTAGTTGGCAGGTGATAAAGTTTGCTNATGGATACAGTTTCAGAAGCAACTCTTTGAAGAAAGTTTGAGCTCTGGCAGAATTGACAATGCTGGTGGTACTGCACATGATTGGCGAGTTCTGATTGGCTGCACCTCTCATGATGTTACTCCCTGCCAATTACTGTAGTAGTTGGCAGGTGATAAAGTTTGCTGAACATCATCTGATGGCTGCCAGACGTGACTACGGGATGGTACAGGTATGCACGGGACCAACACATTAGGAAGAAAAAAAAACCTCCTCCCCTGTCACTTACGTTTACCAAAGACTGAGATAAATATATAGAGTGTGACAGTATTTCTTGTTTTATTTGATGGTTTCATTGTAAGTACAAGAGGAAGACGTGTTCTAACTTCCTCTAAGAAAGCATGTTAAATTAAGGTGTTGGCATTTCGAACCTTGGAATGAGACTACCCACTACCAGAACACACACTCACTATGCCAATGCCTATGATGGCTGCCAACCACAACTATCATGTGATTCTGCCAGCAAACAATCTTGAAAATGTTTTCGTGATATCCAAGAAATAAATACACAGAAAGATACTAATTTTTAGAAAATTTAACACAATTTATTTAATAAATACTGTGCTTATTACCCCGCCCCTCCAAACACACTATATATATGTGTGTGTGTGTGAGTGTGTGTGCGCGTATATTAGTGGCAGGACGATTCAATTATCGGTTTGATTCTACAGATTCAGGCTAGAATTGAAGAATTAAAATTTTTTTTTTTATATTTAACCTTCACAAGTTTGATTTGATTAGCGAATTCTAGCAGAAGCAGCAAGTATTTTGGTCTGCAGATGATGGTTGTTAATGTGACTACGTTTTTAGTTATGGTGGTAGTGTAATCTTTTTGGAGTGATGGGTCGAGATTCAAAAAATATATTTGAGTAGAACAAACAAAGATGGACTCGTCATTCGAATCAAGTTTTTATAAAAGGCATTGAACTACTGAATGTGCAAGTAGTCACTGTCCATTTAAGTTATAAGTAAACAAATATTTGCGCCTAACAATCACTTTTTCTTTCTTGGTGAATCGATAATTTTATGTTGCTAAACCACTTACGTTGTTTTTGAATTATAACAACTCCGTTAAATGTGTGGACACTAGTGATGTTCGACTGCGATAAAACCAGATGATGCGTAATATACAGCTTCTTCTTGCCGCCGTGTGGTGCCGTTATGCAAGGCAACAGATAGCACGACCGGAAACTGTCAAGGTTGACAGGTGTAGTCTCAGTACGACACAAATACATAGAGCCATATAATTGATTAAAAAAGACTCCTTATCTTATACCCATATACAGTTGACTCCCTATCTACAGTTTTTCAGGTGACTGTCAAAAAAATTCCATAAATGCGTGATTTCAGTACGTGAGGGTACTGACATGTACTTCAATAAAATACAATTTCTGACACTACAGTATAACACTTCATTTTGAGTAAAATCAGAGCTGTACATTATCAAAGAATAAAGTTAAACTGATAAAAAAAAAACAAAAAAAAGGGACGATTAAAAAACATTTCCCCTCAACTCATTTCAATAAAGAATATATAATCTCAAAATTTGTATACAATTGATTGTAATACACACCAAATGCAAGCCGACCTAAAACTTGCAAAATCGTCTGAAAACAAAAATAATATGACGCTGAATGCAAGTCAAATTTTGAATGTCCTGCGCACACACGATCACCTGAGAGCACGTGGAGACACTATCGATCGGGCAGTGTATTCATGATGGTCGCGGCAGCATAGGGGATGCGCCAGATACACGTAAACAGTAAACTTTATGGGAAAAAATTACCTTTAATCACAAAAGAAAACACCTTAGCAAATAATAATTCCTTGTTAAAATGTATTGCATAACATTTTCAGGCAAAACTATTTGCTTTGAAATACTAGTGATGATAGGTGCAACTATTTTGATTGCCAGGCGCACTTTACTTGCACTGTGTCCAGGTGTGTAAGGGACAATGGCTGGGAGGACATGCTTTTCCATTTGCTAGGCAAAAACTTCCCCTCTCTCAAAGGCATGTAAGGGAAGGAAGAAAACCACTTCCCCTCTCAGCAACAAGCATGTAAGGGAAGGTAGCAAGCCAGACTCGCACGTCACACCATGCAGCGGACGTAAACAACGCACAGTGATAAACGGCAGCGCATGACGTATTTCGNGGGAGGACATGCTTTTCCATTTGCTAGGCAAAAACTTCCCCTCTCTCAAAGGCATGTAAGGGAAGGAAGAAAACCAGACTCGCACGTCACACCATGCAGCGGACGTAAACAACGCACAGTGATAAACGGCAGCGCATGACGTATTTCGNACCAGACTCGCACGTCACACCATGCAGCGGACGTAAACAACGCACAGTGATAAACGGCAGCGCATGACGTATTTCGCGTCCAGTTACAAGACATTTCTATAAACCACCAGCTTAAAAACAATTGTCATGGGAAATCTTACATGACGGGACCGAAATGCACTGTACTTTGATCGACACAACATCCAATAAATGATACAAGCAGTAAACTTTATTATTATTTATATAGGAGTTTTGTCGGGACCATTGAAAAGTAACTGCGTATACGGTTTATCGGTACATGCGTTTACAGTACAATAATCAACTGTACAAAAGTACAAATTTACATTTATGATACAAATAAATTTTTTTTAACTAAAATTTATACAGAACTCAACTGGACTCAAAACTGTAAAAATAAAACTCGCTCATCATTAGCCTTTTGTTACTGAGGTTAATCATGTCTAAGTAAACCAATGAAATACCTATTAACCTACCATGGTAGGGAATTACACAGTGCATTTTCTGCAGTACAAATTTTTCAAGAGGCAGGAAAAGTCCCAGACTACTACATACATGACAAAGCCCCACACATGTCAGCAGAGATATGCAAGTTTTTAAAACAAAAGAATATTTTCAAATTTGAAAAATTTTTACACCCTACTCTAGTTATACTTACTGCATTTGTCATGCATTATCAACTTGCTCTAAGCGGTATTATTCAGAACTGTAATTTCATGCCAATTTAATAACTTTTGACTACTACAGCTGTGACTTAAATAATGCAAACCAAACAGTAAAAATGTGGAATCATCCCACCACCTGCACTTCATCACTAGCTAAATNTGTGACTTAAATAATGCAAACCAAACAGTAAAAATGTGGAATCATCCCACCACCTGCACTTCATCACTAGCTAAATCACTTCCAATCAGAATCACCATCTGCCAACACTACCACCACTATCAACTGCCAGAGTCATTTCCATGTTCACAGGAAGGAGCCAACACAATGCCATCAGAACTTGTGTTATGACTAATCCAACAGCAGGACTAAGTACTGGAGAATGTACTNAAGGAGCCAACACAATGCCATCAGAACTTGTGTTATGACTAATCCAACAGCAGGACTAAGTACTGGAGAATGTACTATTCTACAACATACAATTAATTACATTCACCCAATTTCTACAAATCACTTTGTTGTACCATCTTGCATTTCTGACAGGACATATGCAACTTATAAGCAAATATCATGTCTGAATCTAATCAATAAATTAACAAAAATTCTTCAAAATACAATTACTAATTCTACCTCTCTTTTTACTAAAACATAATCTGCGCAGTACAACCACATCATGATTCACAAACATTACACATTTCTGGCAAATTTTGGTTTCTGNCTAAAACATAATCTGCGCAGTACAACCACATCATGATTCACAAACATTACACATTTCTGGCAAATTTTGGTTTCTGGATGGGACAACTCTCAAAGCGTAATTTCCATGTATTAAACTATCTACTGAAAAAGTTAACAGCCTAAACTTCTAACATTAAAATTAATCAATCAAACTCAAGTGTTAAGAAACNGACTATCTACTGAAAAAGTTAACAGCCTAAACTTCTAACATTAAAATTAATCAATCAAACTCAAGTGTTAAGAAACCAAACCATCCTAAAATATGCAGCACATACTACAGTAGAAGTGAAATTACTTTGTAGGCATGAACAACTTTTTAATGCTAACTTTACACATCTCTTAATTAAGAATTTGCCCTCACAATTTACTGCGGACATAATTACATAAAACAAACAGTTCATATATTCACTGCAGAAAGCAATTTTATGGAGAAAATGGCATGAAGCATTGGAATGCAGTAGTATAAAAATTGCTACATGAATCAATCTCTCTTACAATTGTAAAAATAACTGCCAGAAACTTTTGAAACTGTACAAAAAAAAGCCATTTACCCAATGCAAATCAACACGCACTGTGTCTAATTTAAAAAAAAAAAAACATATTTTCACAAGTGGAAATATTTCATAGTACACAATGCAAACAGATATCTACATTACACCATTTATTGAAACATATATTTTGGTTAAAATATTTTAGTATGTACTGTACATTGCTGGTCAAAGGAAAATAAGCACTTTTTAAATGCCTGCCGAGTTCCTTTTTCTGCCCATAGTGGAGCTTTCACCTCGTGTATACATTAGTCTATTCACAGTATCTTCATACTTTTTATAACATTGACGTTTAAGAATTGTATTTTTTCAGTTAAACAAAATTAACTTAAGTTTTGTATGTAAATTATAATTATTTTGTAGTAAGTATAAATAAAAATGGCAAAGGAAATGCTATGTTTGCAAAGAAAAGAAAGGAAAGTTTTTATATAAAATGTTAATGAACTGAGTTTTGGTACATTTTTTTTATTAATATATAGTTGGCATTTCAGATAGCACTGGTATAAAAACATTATAATTGTTATCTATTCACAAATATGC
This sequence comes from Clitarchus hookeri, assembly GCA_002778355.1. NCBI lineage: Eukaryota > Metazoa > Arthropoda > Insecta > Phasmatodea > Phasmatidae > Clitarchus > Clitarchus hookeri. The sequence continues at coordinate 51,598 of NQII01004623.1, read as the reverse complement.
ATTTTTAATTGCTTTAGCAGCAAAAAATTAATTAAATAAAAAGCAAAATTCTCAGGGGTTGTAACAGATGAATGATAGTTGTGTGAAGCGTATACAGACTACTACTTTTTTTGCTGCAACTACGCATTATCACGTGTGCGCCACGTGTCCTACAAGTGATGCAACCCTGAACTGCAGCTACCCAAACCAACATTACGTCTTGTATAATAAGGTGGATGCCCGGCGCCCGTAATAAACCAGAAGGAAAAATATATTAAATTGACACCGCCTTAACTAAAACCCAGTGAAATGGGAAGATACTAGACAACCACACCAGCAAAATTGCGTCTAACCTCGTTCAGCTGACGCAACCCAGTATAGCACGGAGACCTGCTTCCTTCTGCCCCGAGAAATGGCAGCAGTTAGGCAACATCTACTGAGGGAGGAGCTACCCCTGCCACCCTCAGAGCAGGGAATATATGACCCTACACCGCCTTAGAATGGCAGTTCACATCAGCAGCTCGCCTTCGCACAAGTCGTGTCAACACTCTCTGCTCTGTTTGCTCTCCTCACGAGAGACCACCAGTTGATCTTCAGCTACCAACACCCGTCTTCTTCAACACCTACTGCAGCCCCAGAAGAGTCGTCGTTCCCCCTAAAACTTTACATTGCCATCAACACCCACACCCCATACTCCCCCTAAGTCCCTTCAGGACACCCACTTAACTTCAGTTAGGGTTTAGTTGTTATCACGGCTACCTAGTTGCTCTGTGCTCTTCTATTTTCGCCCTTCTGGTCAAGCCCTTCAAGCCGACAAGCACCTTCACCTATCTTTGCTTCATTCAGAAGAGTTAATCAGAGCCTTGGTAGGAGAGCATGGGTCACCGCCTCTTATTCTAGAGAGAATAAAACAAGTTTCCAGTTTAACTGCTGTCTGCTCTTTCTTGTGTGTATTGTCTTAGTCATCTCCTGTAAGTGACACTCCCCCAACTGAAAGGCAGGGAATCACGTAATTAAAACTTATGTGCCTATCTTAGTGTAAGACTGCGGCTCATCCCCTAAAAAGAACTGGACATATTCGCGCCAGATTGGAGGCAGAAGAACCCACCACCAAGAAACAGCTAAGATGATTCTTGTGGCTATGCAATTGGCTTAGAGAATTTATACCAGACATGGCACAGCTTATGTCCCCGTTAAACCCCGTCCTGGAAAAAGAAGCTAGGTGAAAGTAGGGGGTCGAACAGCAAGGCTTCAGAAAAGTGTGAAATTCCAGTTACTGAACCGTAACACTAACAACCAGTATCCAATAGAATAGAACCCCGTTGTAACATTTTCCTGTTTAATAAACTGCCTTCTCTTGGTCCACAAACACATTTTTCAATACAAAATTACCCTCATAAAGTTTACCTTTTATAAGGCTGACATTACTTGGGTCCCTTAAGAAATGTTAAAACAGGGTTCTATTGTATAGTATATGAATCTGAGAGTAAACTATTCAATGATTATGAAAACTTATATGCAGTTACAAAAAGGCGATTTTTAAAGGCTGATTTTAAAAGTGCTTAACTAACTTTGACACAAACTTGCTACGTCATCAAACTCAGTATTGTAACTTCGTGCTGCATTGGGACAGCTTCATAATTTCTTTCTACAACTTTTAGATTATCACCATATATTATGCCCTAAATATTTGTAATTTCTTCACAACATAACTTCAGAAGAAGGTATATTGCAACTTCACAGTGGTTTATAAGCGAGCTGTAAGACAAAAGCCACATAAAGTTGTTTAGAGGCAGAGAGATAGAGATAGAAAAGTGTATTGAAGTTTTCTGTTGAAATTCCATTTGGGAACCAGAATTTAGTTGCCACATTGAGACATGCAAGCAAAAACGAACTATCTTAACCATGCCAGACTTGTCTTTATGTGCGGTGACAGTAAATACATTATTTTCAAAGTAATCTCCTGTTTCAGATATCTTAAACACTAAGGCTGTGCAAATATTAGGTGTAATAAAACTAAAATCAAAAATTAAAATTTTATTTTTTATTTTGGTATAAAAATTTGTTTGCCAAAAGTAGTAGCAAAACAAAAATTTTCAGTTTCGATAAACATTCGGGTGTCTTAACGAATTTTCATTTAGTGCACCAGGATAGGAAATTTTTATCTGTGAATAATAATCTTTGTTTTCATTATTTTATAACCAAAATAACTACATAAAATGAACATTTAAATATAGGCTAGAAATCCTGTGATAAATACACATTTCCAATTTTTTTGGTTTGGTATTGCAATAATTTTGTTGGGTGCCTTGCTAAAATGTTATAAAATTAAGACTGAGTTCTTATAAAATACTTTTTCATTTTTATTTCATTTTCACAAAAGTTCGTAACATTTTTTGTTTTTGCCCCATGAGAAAAAAATTTACATTTGCACAATCAACAATTCAACTATTCATGAGAGAAACATTTCAGGCAATTTAAATAAATTGAATTGACAAAAAGGAAAGTCATCAATTTTTATATTCCAAATACTGTAGTTACATAAACATAGGATGCAAGACAACCCGCATTTTACGGCTGTAGTCTAGAGAAAATATGAATTGCCCCACAAATATTATTTGTCTACGAAAAACCAAACAAAACTATGTAAAATTTGGTAATCAATTGGGTTAAATAACTTTTTTCTCATCGGGAATACTTTATAAAAAAAAAAAACAATCTGAGATCAGAGTTTTTGTTTCTGGGCTATATCTTCATTAGTGCCCTAACTCCTCAGTGTCTGTCTGATACTGCTTCCCTGTCCTCATCTACCATCTGCTTTAAGCAGAAGGCTACACTGCAATTCAAACTATTCAACAGGCAGCACGTTCACAAGTTTCAGTTTTAGTCTTTTACAGTATATGTTTTCTACACACATTTTAAAATGACATTTATCATGACAATGTAGATAAATGTTTATGAAATGCTCCTTATGAAACAAAAACTTTACAATTAAGTAGAAGTTAACCATTGCATTTTGTATGCAAAAAAAAAAAATTGAAAAATATCTACCAAAAATAAGCTGTTATTGTGCATACTAACATCAAAACTACTGAAATATTGTTGTACCTAAAATAAACTTTCCCAAATTTTAAAAAAATTTTTGAGAGTTGTATTAATGAAAATACAGTTAGTTAAAAATTATTACAAACCTCTTAATAATTGTTCTGAGCAAAACAGTAACACAGAATTTATTGAATGGTGAAAATAAAGGCAAAATTAGATTTTCTGGTAGTAAATTTTGGGGTCTGGTGAAAGGGTTTAAGTAGGTGAATATATTAATAAAATTAACATCGATACTAACAAAAAGATTGATTAGTGCAATGCATGCAACATTTCACTGCATCATGCTCAATGATCAATATAATATAGATAATTTATCAACATATCTCTAAAAATAACAAAACTGTTCACAATACTTTCACAAACAATATCTTCACACAGACAAATAAAACACAACAAAATCAAACACGAACATAAAACATACATCACTGTCCACTGAAAGCTTAATAAAAGTTAACATGCCATCAAACCAAAAAGCTAGAGCATGATTAAAATGCAAATTTTCTTAAGTATTATAAAAATAATTATGCTGCAAGTAAGTTTTGCTTTCCATTAAATTTTACTAACCGGCATGGATTATTTGGCACAAAGATAAAACAAAAATGCTGCCATGCCAAGAACATTAGCGTTAAGGCAGGGTCAGATACTATCATGGACAAAATCACACATTCACATTTCAGGCTGAAAACCCACACATTAAAACTTATTTTGCATTCACGCATTGAAAATATATGCGAGTCACAGTGTGTGAAACGCAATTCGTCCTGGTCACACAATAACTGTTTTGAGACAAACAGAACACAACACTGAGGCGTGAGTAAGAAACAGTGTATATTAAAAGAATCCAGATGGTCACAGCAACTGGCACATCATTGGTCACACACGCAGGTACTATGTTCCATGATGCACACCTCTTCAAGGTGCAACTCAACTTTTAGTTATTTTACGTTATGAACACATTCCAAACAAACTAATTATTTGTTTGCAGGTAAGTTCACAGAACTATGTTTCCCACAATGTTTTAAAAAAATGTATTTGTAGAATGTGTGCAATAACTGCAGAGTTTTACCACTTGGTCATGTTCCCAGAGCTAACACTTATACAAGATGCTAGCAACCACAGGCTGCTTGTCTATGGTTCAGATGCTTGCACTGTATCACCTGTTGGTGGGGCTCTCTCTCCTGCATTCACTCTTCTGCACAACAGTTTGTGCATCTGGGACCCAGGTCATAAATAATCATCCTGACAGACTTTAATAAGCCCCTGTCACATCAGTGCAGCTAANTGTGCATCTGGGACCCAGGTCATAAATAATCATCCTGACAGACTTTAATAAGCCCCTGTCACATCAGTGCAGCTAAATATGCAAGACAGCTATGACTCGAATAACAATCAAAAGACCTGCTATTCATATTTGTATATTGTCAGTATACGTACTAACTGTGTCCAACCACAGTTTCACAAAGAGCCTTAGTTTAGACATATGTATGTATCAACTTCTCTATTAACTACGCTACTCTGTACTAGAACGTATGTATCTTAGACATGCGAATTCTTACATTTCTACAAAAAAAAACCCCACGTGCATGTTATCTTGCAATATGTAGGGTTGCTACACAAATGCTCTGCGCTGGGAAGCTAAAAATACATTAACATTGAGAGAAAATTTTTTACACTCCCACATAATAGCTATTAATCACCCTCCACACATACAATCTTATCTGCATCACTGCTACATAACCTCTCGTTTACGCTGGAAAAATCATGGGTGGGACACAGGGGTGATGTGACAAAGCATATGATAAAACAAGCTTGTTTCTTCATTTGCTTTGTCTGACACAACAACAATCATGTTTACAGAGTAATCTGTACATTTTGTTGAGCAATAACATTCAAATGATTTACACAAATCCACACATACTGATATGTACAACCAATATCACATGTCTGCTAGCTGTTTAACACACCACCAACCATTCATTTCTGACATGTGATTTTAAAAAAATGCAACTCTCACACCACTAACTGAGCAAAATTGTAATTATTGTACTGCACAATTGCAGTAGCAGAATGTCTAGAATTAAACAAAATCACCNCACTAACTGAGCAAAATTGTAATTATTGTACTGCACAATTGCAGTAGCAGAATGTCTAGAATTAAACAAAATCACCCTGAATGCAAACACTAAGTCAGCATAAATATGTACAATGGACAAGATATTACACCCTGCTATAACATTTACGAAGGGACCCAAAAATGCCAATTTTATAAAAGGTAAATCTTTAAAACAGGAAAAATTTCCACTGTAAAAGATTTTGTACCAAGAGAAGGTAATTTATTAACCAGGAACATGTTATAAATGGGAATGTTATAACAGGGCTCTATTGTAAAAGGTAGGAGATAAGAGGGTAAGAATCATGGTACTGCAATGAACACATGATTCCAAAATAAACTCAAAAACTGCATGCTGAAAATGGTGTGTGAATAATCAAGTTACACTCTACTTAAAACATGCAGTAAATACAGTAGAAGCTCAGTACAAAAACCACTGAAGACCTTTCACTTTTACATTTATTACTTATAAAGTATTTCATACAGAAATAGTATTAAATAATATTAATTTATTTTATGCTTTCACTTTTTAGTGCCCCAAATGGCGACTGAGCCATTTGACATACAGAAATGGGGGGAGAATGATATCCGGNGTGCTTTCACTTTTTAGTGCCCCAAATGGCGACTGAGCCATTTGACATACAGAAATGGGGGGAGAATGATATCCGGCAGATTTTTGAAACACGTAGTAATTTAAAGGGAAGACTTTGTACTGAGATTTTACTGTAGGCATGTAAGGTAGGATGTGGCTTGCACTATGTTATGCTACCATCTGCCCTGTCCAAACGGGTGCACAGAGGAAATATGCAACACAGCAGCACTGCCTGCTACATTATACAGCACTACTGGCCAATAAATAATGCACACACAAAAATAACAAAAGATGCAAAAAAAAAAACCCTAAAATTCTTGATGTACTAATGCAACAAAAAATTATAAAATTGTTTTGAACAAATTTGAAACTCAAAGATGCCTTTCAATAGAATGCGCAGTAAAACTTTGGCATGCAGTGGTCGACCCACTGTTCTAATTTCTCTTGTATACAAAGATCGACTCTCCAACACCATTGTACGGCAGGAAAGTGTTGACGAACTTCTCAGACATGTCGTAACCTCGCTGAGTCAGGAAGTCCTTGATTCTAGGGTATAAACCGCCATAGCTGACAATGTGGGATGGCAGGGTGGCGTTGGACGGAAACTGTTTCTTCAGCCAAGAGTCTGGATTTTTGAAGAAGGCCTCTGCCTCGTCCACGTAGTCAGTCCTGCCAGATAAGTTTGGCTCACACGTCAGGAACTTGGCAGGGATGTCTACATGCAGGTGACTGATGGAAAAAGCATTGCAGAAACACATTACAAACATGAATGTATACAACTGGGTCACATTCATAACACACACTCAAAAATTGTCATCTAGTAAATCCAACCAGCAACCCCTAAATGGACACACATCATAAGTATGGAGAGGGCTCAAACTATAATACACATACATACGTCTGTACGTACATACGTATGTGCATAACTTAAATGTGAATTTTTTTCATACCTAAAGTTAATGCTCATAGGTCAGGATGGTTGTATGTACAGTAGAGCCCCGAATTTTAATAGTACTGGATTTACCGAGGCAGCGATTTTGCAAGGCCATTCTCAAGAACCGCCAAAAAAATATAAACATCCCAGGAAATATGAATTTTAAATAAACTTTTATTGCAATTTGTTAATTGCAATAAAAACTGATTTAAAATTAATTTGCGAGTCCACAGCGATAAAATACATGGGTTGTAGTGTTACTACTCTTAATTGGCATGCCACAAGAAAAAAAACCCAGTAAAAATCAGTCAAAAACTGTGGAGGATGTGAACTGAAAGGAGTGCCTGAAGGAAAGGCTGTCCGCACGACAAGGAACAAAGGGAGTAACTGTTACACACCCCTCCGCCCTGCAGTCACCACGCCTAGTCCAGTTATCTTGCCTGTCCATTGTGTGCATAGCAAAAGTCTTGCAAATAATAGCGCGAGTTAACACGCCCCCACACCTTTCCCCCTTCAGCAAATAGTCTCGTGATTGCTTCGCCTATCGCATTGGAGGTTGTATGTATATGCTGTTGACGGTAAAGTGAGGACTTCTTAAAACAACTTCTACAGGAATAATAANCGCATTGGAGGTTGTATGTATATGCTGTTGACGGTAAAGTGAGGACTTCTTAAAACAACTTCTACAGGAATAATAACCAATAAAAATATTTCATGGTGGCCTCAGATGTAAAATTTTGACTGTGGTGAAAATTATACACTATGTTTAATAGTCATGCGAAAGTACNTGGTGAAAATTATACACTATGTTTAATAGTCATGCGAAAGTACTTGGCATAAATAAGTGAAAGAAAAAGTAACTAGGGCCTCAAAAGTTCTCACTTTACCGTGAACAGCCTATACCATTATGGAGTATCTTTTATTTGTAAAACATTTGTCTATTGAATTAAAATAATTTTACATTAAAACATTGCTAATTTTTTCTCAACAAGTGACTGAAAATTTACTTTGCATTTGTTAAAGTGCGTTGGCGCCCAACGTTTACATTTTATATATGCGACTAGGGGTGGTCGTATGTACTATTTTGAGGTACAGCAGAAAACCCAGAAAATCACTGCTCGTTATACCGCTGTTCAATTTGTGCCTTAGCCTGAATAAATAAATTAGTGTAAAGCATGAGGTCGTTTAGACATGTGAGGACAAACACACAGTTGGGAGTTGTTGACCAGGATTAATTTTACACCGNGTAGTGTTACTACTCTTAATTGGCATGCCACAAGAAAAAAAACCCAGTAAAAATCAGTCAAAAACTGTGGAGGATGTGAACTGAAAGGAGTGCCTGAAGGAAAGGCTGTCCGCACGACAAGGAACAAAGGGAGTAACTGTTACACACCCCTCCGCCCTGCAGTCACCACGCCTAGTCCAGTTATCTTGCCTGTCCATTGTGTGCATAGCAAAAGTCTTGCAAATAATAGCGCGAGTTAACACGCCCCCACACCTTTCCCCCTTCAGCAAATAGTCTCGTGATTGCTTCGCCTATCGCATTGGAGGTTGTATGTATATGCTGTTGACGGTAAAGTGAGGACTTCTTAAAACAACTTCTACAGGAATAATAATCAATAAAAATATTTCATGGTGGTTTCAGATGTAAAATTTTGACTGTGGTGAAAATTATACACTATGTTTAATAGTCATGCGAAAGTATTTGGCATAAATAAGTGAAAGAAAAAGTAACTAGGGCCTCAAAAGTTCTCACTTTACCGTGAACAGCCTATACCATTATGGAGTATCTTTTATTTGTAAAACATTTGTCTATTGAATTAAAATAATTTTACATTAAAACATTGCTAATTTTTTCTCAACAAGTGACTGAAAATTTACTTTGCATTTGTTAAAGTGCGTTGGCGCCCAACGTTTACATTTTATATATGCGACTAGGGGTGGTCGTATGTACTATTTTGAGGTACAGCAGAAAACCCGGAAAATCACTGCTCGTTATACCGCTGTTCAATTTNCGGAAAATCACTGCTCGTTATACCGCTGTTCAATTTGTGCCTTAGCCTGAATAAATAAATTAGTGAAAAGCATGAGGTCGTTTAGACATGTGAGGACAAACACACAGTTGGGAGTTGTTGACCAGGATTAATTTTACACCGNAAAAGCATGAGGTCGTTTAGACATGTGAGGACAAACACACAGTTGGGAGTTGTTGACCAGGATTAATTTTACACCGTATATGGTTTTGTTTTTCCGGAGTCAGTTTTGTTCGTGTGGTGTAATAATGCCGCAGAAAAGAAAGGCATATTCTGTAGGTGACAAACTTAGGCTTAGATTGCCTTCTCTTATACTTAACAAATTTAATGACATTATGCTTATGCAGTATGTTTGATCTTTGATGAAAGAATTCCTCGTAATCCAATTATTATGTGAACGTATGTGCAATCAATATCTTAGCTTATGTGCACTGCACACGACACGGTATCGAGTAGCTGTAATCCACGCGCGCTCCTGAGAAGAAAATGTATTTTACCCAGGATGAGGGTATGGTGAGCGATGTTTCCACTGGGGCCAGAAGTGGAAGATGTGCCCAGGAATGCGAGGAGGAGAAATGGGTGTGAGCAAGCACTTTGTTTGCCTGTCGCCATGCACCTGTTGCACACAAAATAAAAAAGAAGGCGACCAACGAGCGACACCTGCTCTACAGTGTAGCTAGCTACAATGTTTCTGCACTGGTCTTCGATTTTTTTACACAGGCGTGATACAGTAGTATACAAAGGAAATAGATAAGATGGAAGTAATTAATTACATAGGAGAAAATGGAAAACAAGTTGCCATATACCAATCCTGAAAGTGTCATACGGTGATGTACAAAGAATGAGAAACTAGACAAGGAGCCAAAAAATAAACATGCACTTTCCTCAGGCTCCTCATTCGTATGGATTTTGTTTTTCGTTATTTGTATTTAGCTTTTTGTAAGGTTTAGTTGGAACACCATGACACTGAACTGTCTAGCATACCATGCTGCTATTATTTTGGTGTTACTATAATTCCTAAATTAAAAGTCCACGGAGTCTTAAAATAATTTATTCCCCAAAGTTGTTAGAGAGTCGTTAAAAATTTAAAATTAACAAAATAAAACCAATGTGACGTAAAATTGTTACTTAACAAAAAATTGTGCCATGAGAAAATACCTACTTCATGAATATTTCAGCAACTTGCTTTGCAAAATTATTAATGTGGGTACAATATAAATGTGTTTGTTCCAATAACATTGCCTATATGTGTATTTAAACATTTCAAACAGACAAAACTAACATGGCGGCAGTTTGGTAATTTGTAATTTGTCTCCTTCGAAGTGGACAAAAATGTAAATTACAAAAATACTAAGGATGGGGCAACCGAATCTAAGATTCGCAGAATCCACAGAATCTTAGGGATTCGTAGATTCGATTGATTTGTTATAAAATTGGTTGTTTTTTTTTGTTAATTTGAAATTCCACATATGTCATTCAAAAGTTTTACCAAAATGTATGAAAAAATATTATTATTTATATATGTTGCAGTAATAAAATTCTTGTGGAACAAAAGGAGCAATGCAAACGGCCGGCCGCCTTACCTACAGANTTTATATATGTTGCAGTAATAAAATTCTTGTGGAACAAAAGGAGCAATGCAAACGGCCGGCCGCCTTACCTACAGATGCATCAGTAGCAAGCCGTGAGCGGGCGGTACAGAAAAGCGCTGCAAACTCCAACTCCACAGATAAAGATATCCAGNCGCATCAGTAGCAAGCCGTGAGCGGGCGGTACAGAAAAGCGCTGCAAACCCCAACTCCACAGATAAAGATATCCAGCTGACAGGAATGTGGGTCAAACATTGAAAAAGGTAAGAGGGAACTGTGATGGGGGGAGGGAACTGTGGTGGGGAGAGGGAACTGTGGTGGGGAGAGGGAACTGTGGTGGGGAGAGGGAAATGTGGTGGGGAGAGGGATGTGGTTGACAGCTGTCAGCAATGTAAAAGAGGGGCGTGGGAGAGAGAGGGATGGCATAGGATTGTTTCTCTAGTGGAAGATCACAGCAAGGAAGTTTTCATGTCCGAAACTAGTTTCCGTTTTCTATTTCCTTTTTTGTACCAATTTTTTAAAACTATTACACCATTACATCACAGTGTCTGTCACTGCTGAAGTCTCGTAGAAGAAAGTTGCCGATGGAAAGATGGTACACGATTTAAGTGCAGTTAGAGTAGAGGCGGTGTAATGTGCGATATGCGTGCTACTACCGTCCTTATCACTCCCACACATCTTGGTCTTGGGCAGGTCCTGGTTTTAAGCACACTTAACCACAGAGGCACCGAAAGGGTACTGTGGGCCCTATTTTATTTATGTTTTTTCATAACACAAACAAGATGTGGCTTGTGCGTGTGTACGCCAAAACTTATCTTGCCACCGGCAACCACTCCAATACATCAGCGTGAATAAACTACTCCAGTTCTGTCTGATCCACGTACCAGCGGCTCCGTTTAGGCAGCCTTATTTCCGGGGAGAAAAAAGAAGTGCTACATGGGTAAATACTACAGATTGTAATTTCCGTTTCAACCCCGAACATTTCAAATTATGGAAGTTTTACTAGAGTGACAGAAAATTGTGTCAATAAACTAAATGTTATTTTACAAAGGATGTATGAAACACACATAATTTTCATCAATATTTACAAATACGGTAAATGCAGTATTTTACGAAAAAAATTGCCCCATTCTTTATAGTAAATGCACAGCAAAAAGAAACACTTAAGTCCTGTGTCTTTTGCAGTGCGAAAATATCACATAGAAAATCATAACATCAGATATTCGGTTTGGGTTCGGGATTAAGTAATTTCAGACATGGATTCGAGGAAAAACTGGATTTAGCACTCCTTGTGTTTATATTCTGCCCTTCTCTTTCTCACTTCCTCCCAAATGAAGAGGGGGGGATGGGACCACCTCCAACCCTTGTGATAAACACAAATACCCAACGAAAACCACAGCCCTTGTTAGAAAAAGTTCATCCTTTGCCTGGAACATATGGTATTTGAGTAGTTCTTGCTTTGATGCTGATCCCTCCTTCGCCACCCAGAGATACGCTGTCACTCCTGAGTTAGCGCGGAAAGCTATAACATGGGTCTGAGTTATGTCCCCCAACAGCTGCGGTATATCAGACTTGTACCATATAATCTTATTTGGAAGACATCTGCCTATTGAATTAAAATAATATTTCATTAAAGACATTGTCTGATTTTTCCTCAAGAAGCTATTGAAAACTCACTTCGTACTTGTTAAAGTGACTCCGCACCCGAAGTTTACATTTTTTTTAGGACAAGGGGAGTTTGTATGCCCTCTGGGATATACAGATTTGGAAGACGTCCATCTATTAAAATAAATTAATATCTCATTTTAAAAACATGTTATTTTTGCGATTTCAGCACACTTAAAACAAAAAAATGCTATTTTAATGCACTTTTTGGGGTTTTGAAGGCTCAAAATTGGTTGGAAATGATTCTGCGAGGTCAGCAATTTTGCGGGGTCATTCTTAGGCACTGCGAGGTCTTGCAAAATCGAGGTTCTATTGTATATACAACCCTGAGTTACATTTTACCACTTTTCCTCAAACTTGCAAGAGGAACACACAGTACATGATGTTATTTACCAGTTACTTTTATGCAACACCATTTTGAAGTGCATGTGACAGTTTGTACTTTTCAACCTGTCCCTCCCAATGATACTNAGTTACTTTTATGCAACACCATTTTGAAGTGCATGTGACAGTTTGTACTTTTCAACCTGTCCCTCCCAATGATACTGTTATACTCCAAAAACCTAGTGATTTCATTAGCCTACAAATTTTATTTACTAGTATCTGAATGTTAATTTTTGTGGTTGGGGTAAACAGGTATGTAACATCAGCTCACATCAATTTTCTTTTTCAACACAATCAATTAAAAGAACACATTAGGGGTGATAGTGCATCTTACGCCAACTACACAGTGTGGCAAAATGTGGATGCCANAATCAATTAAAAGAACACATTAGGGGTGATAGTGCATCTTACGCCAACTACACAGTGTGGCAAAATGTGGATGCCACCAGGTTTAAATCTGGTTAGAATAGGCTTTGACCAAATTAAGTAAAAACTCTGTGGTAATGTTAAGAACCCCAATTTATTTGATCTCGTTGACGAAAAAGAACAAGGCACCAAGTTCAGAGTACAAACCTGTACAGAGGAGTCGAGTGGCATGGCATGAGGAAAAGCAGCTTGGTGTGGGTGGGGTCCTTGGCAGCAACACGGGACAGCGACGTCATGACATTCAAGTTGCCATGCTGGTGTAGGTACCCAAACACTACAGTCGGCACCAGGAAACCCACCAGCAAAGTGACTATCACAGCCCAAAGGTAGAACCTACAAGGCAAAATCATTGCATCTCCACAACAGTATACCATGCATCTTCCTTGCAGATTTCCAAGTCCCTTATAAGCATAACCAAATATGCTAAAAATGTTTAAGATGGCCGCTTATCTGTACCTGAACTTTCTTTTAGTTCAATCACAATGCATCAAACTTTTTCAGATAATTTTGGTATTGTAGTTCATAAAGTCAATATACAAGACTCTTACTGTTTTTCTGAATTATAGCTATTAAAACTTTATAGAAAACATTTCAACTAAATAAATAACATTCTAAACAACTATGAAAACTCAATATCATGCATCATTTTGCCATTTTGAATCTAAAATATATTTTAAAACAAAATCAAAAATTTCTTGCTAATAATTTTTAAATGCAACTTTTATAATAATACATGTCTCTGGCAAAACAATCTTAAATTGATCATAAAGAATCCACGAGCTCTTCGTCCCAAAGTTGGTTTTCGCCAACTTGGAAATTGAAAACTTAATATATTTCATTAGTCTTAAGACCATCAAATTAAAATTCAATCAAGTTATTCATATTTCAGAAGTGTGTTAATAGTTATTTAAGCAATTGACAATGTATACAAGAAAATGATTAATGCAGCATCTGAAGAATGCTGCAGTTGAGACATTTTACACTTCTTATATTCAACACTTTTTTAAACATTAAATTAAGATGGAAAACGGAGAATTGAGAACTAGTATCCGACAAAAAAACTGATGTATGTCTCTCCTCCTGGACATTAAGAGATTGTAGTCCTTGATTGGCTAGTACGTACTAAACTTGAAACATACACGGGCTTATGCACCCATGGAAAATTATCTTCTGAAAAACATATCTTCCAAAGCACTTAATTTCCTTATCACGATTAACTATTATTCCAGAAATATAAACTTCCCAATCACGCTGCCTCTTTCCAGTTCAATCTACATATTTCCAACATCTACCTCATCTGCAGACTTTAATAATGTAAGAATGAACATTCTAANCTTTCCAGTTCAATCTACATATTTCCAACATCTACCTCATCTGCAGACTTTAATAATGTAAGAATGAACATTCTAACAAAATTACTATACTTACTTGTATATTTTCTTTCAGTGCTTCAATGAGAGCTTGACACACTACCAGAACAATAACACTTAAAAGAGTTTAGAAATTTTAGAAAGATACTATAGACTACTGTATTACTCACCAGTCGCCAGAAAACGCATTGTCACTGCTAGTCTTTCTTGGGCAGAGATAGCTTCCCTACTTGTGATGTCATCTTTTACTACTNCAGAAAACGCATTGTCACTGCTAGTCTTTCTTGGGCAGAGATAGCTTCCCTACTTGTGATGTCATCTTTTACTACTTTAACGCATACAAAGTTAATAAAAATCTCTCAAGTCTTCAGGTGACATTCTGGTAAATTTTTTATAACATCCACTAAATGATTGAAACTGTAGATCAAGTAACAAATTCGAAGCGCCATACTCACTTCTACGTGCCGCCTTTATTTCAGATTTTTAAATGCAAAATGCAAATAAATATACTCTGCTGCATTTTCCATGTTTGTACCTTGTTGCAGTCCGAACTTGTGGAACGCAGGTAGGTTGCAAATTACGGACTCCGGCACGGTCTGGAAAGCTTTAATCCGTAACTGCGTTGCGTAACCTCTTCCTGTTTTCAACATTGGCGTGTGACGCTGTGCGGCACGGCACGGAGTTCGGCACGCATATCTGTACGCACCTTTAAATTCTATACTCTGCTTAGCATAGATCTCATAAATCTGATATCACAATTGTTTCTTCTCCTGTCGGCGTTTTTTATATATGCCAAAAGAAATTACTACTTTCATTTTTTACTTTAGGTGAGATGTTAAAAGCAGCTTTATAGTTTTTGTAAAAGCCTGGGATGTGGAAACAATACTATGTGGTTTTGTCTAATCGTGTGATGGCACTAACAGACTGCACGTAAATAATAAAAGCATTTAATATTGGGTCTACGCTATAGTTTGGTTTTTTCATAAAAATAAGTGAAAATTTATCTTTAATGTGGCCCATCGTTTTCGAAATGAATGACTCTTTAACCATTTCATTTTAATAATTTTCAATGACATTTATGAGGTTTTCGAGAGATGTAATCTAATGTAACAAGGTTTATTTTTGTTTTCAATTTTCTCAATACTATCACAAAAATCAATAACATCCTTCAGCTGAGACCATTTGGTAACAAATTAGTTCTGGAAAATTAATTTTCCATTTTGATTTACAATGCAAGTTACAGGAACAATTCCACCATNTTGGTAACAAATTAGTTCTGGAAAATTAATTTTCCATTTTGATTTACAATGCAAGTTACAGGAACAATTCCACCATTTACATGAACTTCTATCATAAGATTACTGTTGACCCTTATGCTAAAGCTAATTCTGAGTGCACTGTCCAAATCTATATTATACAGTAAGCAACAGNAAGATTACTGTTGACCCTTATGCTAAAGCTAATTCTGAGTGCACTGTCCAAATCTATATTATACAGTAAGCAACAGGATTTGCTGTTGGAAAACTCCTGTTTAAAAGGTTCAGATGAGAATAGAGTTTTTATAAAAATTAAGCAAAATCCTTTATTTTTGCTCTTTTGCTCATTTTCTATTTTCAGTTTCCCCCTTCCACATTTCTTCAGAAAATTTATGTTTTACAGGACATTTTGAACTTATGCTGGTAAGTTCGAAAATATAAGCAGAACTGAGTCATTCTTTAAAATTGGCTTTTCTCTCATATATTCACACCAATTTCCACTTTTGTCTTTGTATTTTTTATAAAAATTCTACATCACTTTTGTGAAAATGTTTAATACGTAACACTGAGCTGCTTTCTAGTCTTTCTGTGGGACGGCACAAATCCATTGTGCGCGCCAATCTGGATCGCTGGGTACTNTTTTCCATGTTTGTACCTTGTTGCAGTCCGAACTTGTGGAACGCAGGTAGGTTGCAAATTACAGACTACGGCACGGTCTGGAAAGCTTTATTCCGTAACTGCGTTGCGTAACCTCTTCCTGTTTTCAACATTGGCGTGCGACACTGTGCGG
This sequence comes from Clitarchus hookeri, assembly GCA_002778355.1. Taxonomy (NCBI): domain Eukaryota; kingdom Metazoa; phylum Arthropoda; class Insecta; order Phasmatodea; family Phasmatidae; genus Clitarchus; species Clitarchus hookeri. Next base: position 35,365 of record NQII01004623.1, on the reverse strand, counting down.
CACGGCACAGAGTTCGGCACGCATATCTGTACGCACCTTTAAATTCTATACTCTGCTTAACATAGATCTCATAAATCTGACATCACAATTGTTTCTTCTCCTGTCGGCATTTTTTATATATGCCAAAAGAAATTACTACTTTCATTTTTTACTTTAGGTGAGATGTTAAAAGCAGCTTTATAGTTTTTGTAAAAGCCTGGGATGTGGAAACAATACTCTATGGTTTTGTCTAATCATGTGATGGCACTAACAGACTGCACGTAAATAATAAAGGCATTTAATATTGGGTCTACGCTATAGTTTGGTTTTTTCATAAAAAGAAGTGAAAATTTATCTTTAATGTGGCCCATTGTTTTCTAAATGAATGACTCTTTAACCATTTCATTTTAATAATTTTCAATGACATTTATGAGGTTTTCGAGAGAGGTAATCAAATGTAACAAGTTTTATTTTTGTTTTCGATTTTCTCAATACTATCACAAAAATCAATAACACCCTTCAGCTGAGACCATATGGTAACAAATTAGTTCTGGAAAATTAATTTTCCATTTTGATTTACAATGCAAGTTACAGGAACAATTCCACCATTTACATGAACTTCTATCATAAGATTACTGTTGACCCTTATGCTAAAGCTAATTCTGAGTGCACTGTCCAAATCTATATTATACAGTAAGCAACAGAATTTGCTGTTGAAAAACTCCTGTTTAAAAGGTTCAGATGAGAATAGAGTTCTTATAAAAATTAAGCAAAATCCTTTATTTTTGCTCGTTTGCTCATTTTCTATTTTCAGTTTCCCCCCTTCCACATTTCTTCAGAAGATTTATGTTTTACAGGACATTTTGAACTTATGCTGGTAAGTTCGAAAATATATGCAGAACTGAGCCATTCTTTAAAATTGGCTTTTCTCTCATATATTCACACCAATTTCCACTTTTGTCTTTGTATTTTTTATAAAAATTCTACATCACTTTTGTGAAAATGTTTAATACGTACCACTGAGCTGCTTTCTAGTCTTTCTGTGGGACGGCACAAATCCATTGTGCGCGCCAATCTGGATCGCTGGGTACTTGTAAACACAGCACATATCCTTCTAAATTGATACTTGATTTATAATTACTGTTACACCCGGTCACTACGCAACAATTTGGCATTATCACAGCACTTCACATGCCACTAAAAACTTTATACACGTCCATAAATTAATGAACAGTAGCCGCGCACCCGCTACTCACCATTTAACTCCAAGAAGTAAAACCAAGGCACTGACCCTCCCGCGTGGTGTTGCCAATTCTCACACACCACGGCCTTCCACTACAGACTGCTATGACACTATATGTTTCTGGTCCATATGTCATTTGCAGTAACTGCTCACCACTTGGCTACACTTCTCTTCCACAATAGGTCTCTCACACACCTATAAAAGGAGGATCTCCGTGCTGCTTCCTCTGTCCCCCTCCCTATCCCTCCAGGATGCTACCCAGGTATCTTGAAGTTTTCTACCTACTTTAACTCCCCTCCAGCTAATTTTATTCCCTTCCTTATCATAACGTTTTTTTAATCACAATCACGTAGCTCTAACTGGTTCTGAACTTCATCCCACATTTCCTCACTTATCATTCCACGCATGTTGTTGCACCCATTCCTTTTTTCTTTTTCACCCAAACCATCAGATAATTTGCAAATGCCATAGCCTTAATGTCATGTATCTCTATGTTATCTTCCACTTTGGAAATAAACACTTCCAAAACTGTTATAAACAGAAGCAGCAAAAATGCACTCCCTGCTTTACTCCATTCTGAGACGCCCTGCATCTTTCTACCTCCCAGTTTTACTGGATTTTCGCCCAGACATCAATGTGATTTTCGACGCCTGCCGATCACGGAGGTTTTGGCCTCTGGAAAATAATTTCCTACCTTCTGAACTGCATCTGAAACCAACTCCGTTGACCCACGTAGTTACGGTAGCAGCAATTGGCCTGCTACGTGGAAGTGGTGGAATGGGTCCACCACCGGTCAGTGATCCAGCATCTTGGCGGCCTCCTCAAAGTTTGACTCCCTACTGCAGGCGAGCGCCCGTGTCTAGCACCCCAGTGCTGCCAATGATGTGAAGACACGAGTTGTGGACTGTGTTGCCGAACTGTCACGGCGTTGTGGTAGAGCACACATGTGCACCATTTGTGAAGCTGCCTTCCTGATTGGACAACTTAAATTTTCAAGACATTATTGCCAAATTGTGCATTTCTGAAATGTTTTTTTAATGGGTTTTCGACTATAAAGAGCCAAGAACAGCTGCTCCTCGGGGTCAGTGGTCAGCCGAGGCAGTTTGAGGCGGTTCAACTAAGATTATGGACAGAGATGACCAGCGGAGGAAAACAGCATTCTGCTCAGATAAGTGTCTATAAAGAAAAATATGTAAGAGTAGATCAAGCAGATAATCATTTTTAGAATACCAATTTTAATGTTGAGTATGATGAAATTGTTNAAAATATGTAAGAGTAGATCAAGCAGATAATCATTTTTAGAATACCAATTTTAATGTTGAGTATGATGAAATTGTTCAACGATACACACTTAAACGTAAGCCGCTTCACGGCTAAGATATAAAATTTTTATTTGGTATTGCCGTCTCACAGCTGTTCGTATTTGTTTGCACAACACACAAGTATTCTACCACAGTCACTAAGGAATTGTAACTTCATATGCAAAGTATGTATGGTGGTTATTTGTATTCAATTAATGAATTTTATAGCATCTTTTTATACTAACTAATAAAAACAATGTTTTGTATATTTAGCAATTTTTCTTCCATTGAAAAAATAATGGCATAAGAAACTTGCAAGTTATTTTAATTTTATTTGAAGGTATCGGTCAGGTTAGGGTAAAATTTGGAGATGGTAGGATAGAGCTGTAGCCGCTCCATCTTGTCTTTCTGATCGTCATTATTCTTGCGCAGAATATTGACGCGCAGAGGCAAGCGGAAAGCGGACTTCAATTCTTTAGGCAAAACCACCATGTATTTCCTCAGTGAATGCTTAGAGTACTTTTGTTGTTCTTATACATTTTCCAGCCTGCGTATTTCCTCCTCTATTTCTGCTTCCCTCAGGGCTTCACATACCTTTCTTCTTTACACTAATATATGCCTTCTCCACATCCATAAAAGATATCACGAGTCAAGATATCCACCGTACCCTTACCTTTTGTCAATTAACTGCTGCAGTACCATCATCATATCTAACGTAGATCACCCTTGTCTAAAGCAATGCTATTCCTCTTTTAAACTTCATCCTACGCTCTATAGCGGCCATAGTGGTAGAGCGGTTAAACTGCTCACCTCTCACCAAAGTCAAACAGGTCCAATCCCCGGCTGCGTCACTCAGATTTTCGCAAATGGGAATAGTACCGGGTGATGCTGCTGGTTGGCGGGTTTTCTCGGGGATCTCCCATTTCTCCTGCTCTTTCATTCTGGCACTGCTCCATTTTCACCTCATTTCACCCTCATCGGCTCTCAAGACCTCGTCGTTAAGAGCCGCCCAAATCTCTCCACCCATCCTTTATCATATCCTCTTTTCCAACCATTTTACACAGATTATTAGTCAATGTAATACCAATAGCAATATTGTCAAAATGAAACTAAATAGTAAATGTGGAGCTGTATATTTTTTATATATATATATATGTATATTTTATTTATATATATATATACACACATATATATCTCCTAGCTAATACTATAAAAGGGAAAGTGTGTTTGTTTGTCCTTCTTTTATGTCCCAACGGAGCAATGTGATTTATTGAACAGAGATAGTTGGAGGGCCGAGAAGTGACATAGGATAGTTTTTATCCCAAAAAAATATATTATTACCTCAGGAAACTTTTTTTATAGTAAAAATAGCGCTCAGGTTACAATGCTGGGTCAATGTAAGTTGTTAGTGTGGGACGAAAGCACAATGTCACACAAAAAAGCGATAGAGGCTCCAAACAGTTCTCTACATGATATACGAAACAATACAGACATTATGGGAGAAATGGTTGTATTACTGGCTGGTGACTTTCGCCAAAACTCTACCAGTTATTCAAGGGGCACACCTGTAGATGAAATCAAAACCTGTCTCAAGTCGTCAAAGCTTATGGGCACATGTCAAGAAATTCAGCTAGACGACAAATATGAGATTGCACCTCTATAATGACGCTGATACAGGACATTATGCTGATACACTATTTAAAATTGGAGATGGGTGGTTAGAAACAGATGCCGAGGGCTGCATGTTACTAACATGAGGATTTTAGTAATTTGGTGCAGAGTGATACGGAACTGATTGCTAGCATTTATTCAGATCTACAAAGAAAGTAAAAAAGTGATTCTAGCAACAAAAAATAACGTCGCTAGTGCTCTGTGTTTATGATCAGTGTGTCTACTAACAAATACAGTTATTTCTCCCTATAAGTTTGTTACTGTAACCACGCGAGCAACACTCAATGACAAAATTTTTCACATTGCACTCAATGAAATTGAAAAGCAAGTGCAGACATTGCCAGGAAAAAGTATAAAAAACATAGACTTTATTTTAAAAAAACCTAAACAATAATTCTATAGTACACGCGAGTGGAGCCGCGGGCACAGCTAGTGTGTCTCTCTCTCTCTCCCTCCCTCTATAGACACACACACACATATATATATATATATATCGAAACCCCTTTACACTTTTCAACGACACAGGGAAAAATGTTGCAAAATGCACGAAAGTTATGAGACATGCATGCATGCATGCATGCATACATGCATACATATTGTACATAAAAAGGCACAAATACATAACGTAGACCCCTCTCATAACATTTCCGCATACAGTGGAACCGCGTTATAACGATAGTAGACAATGGCAAAATAAATTATCGCTATAGCGAGTTATCGTTATAACGAAATTTACTGTGCCTCATAATTTTTTTTATTGTATTTGCCCCTGTAGATCCTGTGTTTAAAGAATGCCGTAAACTACGTGTATGCAGTGACAAGATAGTACAAAAAAATCTATGTCTGACAGTGGCATTACGTAATCTTCTTCCTTCCCCAAATTTCCGTGTTGTGGGAGGGAGTTAGTTGCCTACCAATCAGCGCGCTACTTCACTCCTTGTCTCTCTCTTTCACCTACCTCTTCTTCTCCTGTTACGCCCCCCACCACCAAATTATCATCCTCTTTGAAACCTGTAAGGCCTCAAAGCAGAGCTTCCACATGTTTAAGTTTCCCCTCATCTCTCTTTCTCATTTATGTTGCAGATCGATAAATTCTTCCAAATATTCTTTGTTTCCATGTAAGGCAGATGATACCCAACCTCTCAGGGTGAGAAGGGAAGAAGCGACGTTTTTTTTGAGGGGTCACATTCCAGCACCGTAAAAAAAAACAGCATGTCACTGCGTAAAAAGAAAAAGGAAGCGGGCCACCCACCGCAGTTGTGGACGTTCTTTTAACAACAGTAGGTTACCGTTACCTTACAGCACGTCACAATGTTTTGGCTTTTAGCGCCACAAATTATTTAATTAAAGAATTTTCCAAACATATCACAATCACCACACATTAATGTAAAAGAAGAATAATTTGTTACATACTAACAGGTGCCACAAATTGTTGGTGCAATTTTATTTTTAAAAAAAATTCTTCCTGGTACTTGTTGCAAAAATCATGGTGCGCACTATACACGAGTAAATTCGGTATCATAAACAATGTAGCATTGTCTAGCAACTGTTAAGACGTAATCATGCTTTTCCCCTTACACGCCTGGCACGTGGCGATGCAGAGTCTTCCTACCCTCACAATATAAAAGGAGAGATAGGCTGCTAGCATATCGCCGCCACCATTCTCCTCCACCCCTTCTTAACTTTTACCAGCGTACCCCTCTTTTCTTGCCCTCGACTAGCTCTACTCCAATTCGTACCTCTCCCCTCCACTATAATACCATCTTCCTTATCCCTCACAACACCTGCCCGCTCCTCTTACCCTAGCTCCGGCCGAGGCGAGTGTCGCCACACAGACTAACAAAGGCTGGCTCGCGTGTGGCAAGTGGGCGAATGTCACTTACGATACGACGTGTTTAAACATTTTAAAAATACGAGTTTACAAATGTAGCGAAAGGGTTCATTAACAGATTTACGTTATAAACGAAACTAAGTACATTTCAAATGATAGGGAAAATAAAGGCGAATTTAAAAACTATCGCAATAGCGGACGTGACGCTATAGGCAATACGTACTTGTTATAACGCGGTTCCACTGTATATAATTTTGCTGCACATAACACCATCATTTCATTGTCCCATCATTTCTCCCTAAAGCTTAACGGTTCCATTTCCTGCATATAACAATATTCATATTTTTAATTTCCTGGTTACATCAGTATTTTTTCAATTTCTTGCGCCATCCCAAATGCAATTTCTCTCTTAAGTAAAATTTCAGACATATTAACAAAACAGTAGTAGTCTACAAACAGATACAGAAAACGGTTTACACTTGAAATATTAAGGAATTTAGAGGTGATTGTCCTGAAAATTATTAAGTTAACCAAGAATAGATGAGTAAGCAAGCCTCCAGAATGAATGTCATTGTGCATTAATTGATACGGTCCATGGAATTCAGATCACTGATATTTTTGCATTAAATGATTCAGATAAAGATTTTTAAGATCTTGACTTGCTATTTATATACAAAAGTTATTACACTAGAATTCTGTTTCGCTTAATGTGTTCCTGCAGGTGTAATACTGCTTCCTGCATATAACACTATTTTAGTGAACCCTTGAAAAATAATATAACTGGGTTCTACTGCACGCACATACGAACACACAAACTCCATCCATCTGCGCATGCGCACACACACACATTATTTTTCTCAGAAACAAATTTGAAAAGTAGGAGTGCAAGTTTTTACGTGGAGCTTAAGATTAAGGTTTCTGAGATAAATTCTGAGCTGAAAACAGTCAGGTTTATCACATTGACTGCTTTTCCTCTTGCCGACCAGTACGTGGCTACTGCAGGGATGTGTCGGCCACTTCACGTTGATAAAAACTAAGCGCACAATGTTACATGCATGCAGTGGTTCGGGTGGCTTTCACTCTGGTTCACTAGCATGTGACCAGTGAGATAGGCAAACAGTCTATATTTTAGATTTAGTTTGAAGTTGTTCATGGTTTTCATACACAAGTACTTGTAACTCTCTAAAGCAGTAATTACATTAGAAAAATTTACATTTTTACTGTATTTATGCTGAAGGTGACATGCAATGGCATAGGTGGTATTTTATGATTAAATGTTATGTATGGTACCATATACACATTTGTGTCCTGTTCAGACTACCCCTTGATGGACTGCTTCTTCTCATGTTATTGATCGCAGGCCGTAGCGCATGTTGCTGGAGGCAAAACTGCTTGTCAAAAATATGGTACTCACCCTATTTCCAATGTGCGTATTTTTAGCATACTTTACAAAGGAAAGAGACATTCCTGAGATCACTTTCGCGTCTGAATTGTGTGCATGCCACCCTTTTAAACTTTTGAACGCGTTAAATTTCACTACACTCTGTGCACTTATAATACTTAGTTGGGATATCTGACTAGTGTTTGACCATGCCTGGTACTTACTTTCAAAATAGAGACAATATTTTTTAATGTAGGGTGATATGCAATCTCTCAGAAACTATTCAAACTGATATAAACCAAATTTTGTATGTTAACAGTGCATAATGTAAGCATTAAATTTAGAGATAAATATTACTGCTAATCTGCCATTTTGGAAGGTAGCACCAGATGAACAAATAAAGCTATNGCATTAAATTTAGAGATAAATATTACTGCTAATCTGCCATTTTGGAAGGTAGCACCAGATGAACAAATAAAGCTATCATGTTACAACTCAAACTATCCAACAATTTTCTAGCCAAATTTGGAAGTAAGTAATTCTATGCTAGGCAATGTAAATATATGAAATTTAAATTGATTAGGCATTTTTTCAAAAAGGCAGTCATACAAATTAACGCATTCTGCGTCCCTATATTTTATTCGTCAGAACACACGCTCCGGCGAAGCTCGCAGGCGGACGACCGCAATAAGGATTAAGGGTTTTGTGGACGTGCCGGGAGAGTGACGCCAGGAGCCTCGCAGCTGCAAAGGCGTGCTACCAAAGGTTTCTGCACGTGCAACTGTTCCTGCACGTGCAGACGACATCCGGAGACAATGGAAGGCACCAGGGCGCGGACACAGCTGCATTTTGCAGCTGCCCAAGGGACACTGAGGTCCCACCACCAGCTGCGTCTGTCCCAGGCTTGTACCGCAATAAACCATGAGAGCTTTCAGCGGGCGTGCTGGGGAGAAAAACGACACAATATCCGGAGGCATTAAATGCGCCGAACCAAAGAGGCCGCCCAAGAGTTCCCGCACGTGCAGAACGGAACAATAAACGTCCAGGCCAGAATCAAGGGGCGACGCCAGGCCTGCTGCGGACCACAGGAGCAGCGGCCACGTGTTTTATGACCCAAGGGGGACGACCAGCACCCCAGACCACGTGCAGAGACGGGGGAAGTTGAATATGGTGATGGACGCTACAAAACCACACGAAGGAGGGAGGAACAGGCAGTCAGTTGAGAGACGTCGAATCAGTCAGTCGGGGGACCTGAAGCGAGGCGTCCGGGTCGGAGCCGGACGAAGCCAGTGCGATGAACGAGTCAGTCAGTCAGTCGCGGATCGAGCAGTCAGTCAGTCAGTCGGAGTCAGTCGAGGATCGAGAATGCATCACGACGTCGACCTCAGTCGGAGGCCGTCAAACGGGACGTGCGGCGGGAAGAATCCGAGAAAAGTCAGTCAGACTTCGTCAAACGAGAAGGGTGTACCGGGAGCCGAGAGAAAACGAGTTCGCCAAATGCATCAAGACGTGGACCTCAGTCGGAGGCCGTCAAGCGGGACGTGCGGCGGGAAGAATCCGAGAAAAGTCAGTCAGACTTCGTCAAACGAGAAGGGTGTACCGGGAGCCGAGAGAAAACGAGTTCGCCAAATGCATCAAGACGTGGACCTCAGTCGGAGGCCGTCAAGCGGGACGTGCGGCGGGAAGAATCCGAGAAAAGCCAGTCCGACTTCGTCAAACGAAGAGTGCTGAGTGGACCCGGGAGGAGGGGTTCCGAGAGCAGGCGTCGGGACGCCCCACCACCAGCCGAGGGAAGACAGCGCAGCAGTGTCAGATAAGTAGTTCTACACCAAGTGTGAAGAATCTTCCCCCCCCCCCCCCACGCCAATCGCGGCGTCAAACCATACGTAGCCTACATAGAAAAAGGGGAGGGGAGTTTGTCTCGTGAGTTCATGTACCAGTTAACCTGTTCAAGCAACAATAAAACTCGATTATGTGAACTCGCAAATAAAGTTTAATTTATTAGTCAATTGGACCTAGAGACAGCAGTGTTGACGTATTCCTACGCCCTATCACTGAGGGCTAGCATCAAGTGCTGGCGCCTCACGCCGCAGAGCAGATTCAATACCTACTTCCAAACTTCAGCATTTGGCAGGTATCAAAGTTTTACTGTAGAACTCAAACAAAGGTTAACAGTTACTGTTTACAGACAGTAGAGAAAAACCTATCCTAAAGTTGTTAAAATATCTTTACAATATTACACAAACTGAAGTAAACCTTAAAACGTATTACATATATCAATTAGCATCTTAAACATAAAACTAATACCTGTACTGTCCATTAATCTACCCCAGCATTACCTGCTTAAGATAGTCTTCAAGTTTGTTTGTTTCCTTTAATTTACACCATTTTACATTTGTCCTTAGAAAAGTGTAAAATAGGGGTTCTACTGTATTCAGTATTAATAGTAATATACAACATTCCTGGGATACAGATACCTACCAGATGGAAAAGAGGGGAACATCGCACCACCCTGGTGGGAGATGAAACTTGACCCAGTGGAGAGATTTGGGCGGCTCTTAACATCATTGTCTTGAGAGCGGATGAGGGTGAAGCGAGGTGAGTACGCCAGAATGCAACGGCAGGGGAAATGGGAAATCCCCAATAAAACCAGATGACCAGCAGCATCATTCTCACATGCGAAAATCCAGGAGCGACCTGCTGGGAATTGAACCCGGTTTTCCTTGCTGAGAAATGAGCAGTCTGATCACTACACCACCTCGGCCCCGCTACATTAGGAGGTACTTGTCTGCGGGATGAGGACCCTTGCACAAAACACTAGGGATTGTGGCTTTCCCAAGAAGCCAAGGAGGTTCTGCACATAAGCCATTTCAAAGCATCAAGTCAAATTTGTTTCAACAATATGGTGGTGTGTATAAATTTAGAAGAGTGAGCCATTATCACAGACTGTGGCAGTAAACAGACAACAACTACTACTTAATTACAGTTCAACAAACCGGGGAACTCTTCATGTTGCATGGGTTTGTAAATAAAAGTTAAAGAACAAATAAAACTTGTGCATGTTAAATGAATTCCCTTAACATTGAATTAATAATGAGCTAGTAGAGGACTTAACTATTTAAGCAATAAACATGAGGGCTAATGAATTGTTTTGCCCTTTCCAGGGTGTGAATTAAGTACAATCACTGGTTGAAATATGATGCAGAACACTGGCTTTATGTAAAACCAAGGTGGGGCAAAGTGGATGAAGAATGGAGAAGTACATAAAAGACTGAATTTTATGTAGCTAACCAAGATAAATACCATACTTACTGGCTGTCAAAGCAGAGCAACTGTGTTTCAGAATCCAACCACCAAGTACTTAAATTATTCAATTTTTACATAGTTGCCTAAAGGCTCAATTAAAACAAAACAACAATACAAAACTTACCTGGATGCATTTCTGCTCCATTTTGACAGGAAACTTGACGATACAAACGTGATCATAGGAAGCACAGGCAGCAAGAACCGGAACTCCTTGTGAGGCAGCAAGCTGAAAGTCGCAACCACTTCACTGCCCTCAATCACTCCACAAACACACAACACAAAATGAATGTTACATTTTCTAGTTCTTAAGTGTGACAAACTAATAAGAGTGTATCTAGACTGGTAGACTGTTTACAAAACTATCACACAAGCTAATATAAGAAACAATCACAATTACAGTATACCTAGTTACTATACAACTAATATTTTGGAATACTTGCAAAATAATTAATTACCAATAGTATCCAATTACAATCTGTACTTGACTCAGAAAAACATAAGGAAAGAAGTTGTTAATCTTTCATGAACAGAAATATTTAGCATTTGTATAGGAACAAAGTTATCTAAAACTATAGTGCCATAATAAGCTCTCACCTGAACACACCCAGTGTCCACGCAATGACTGCTAGAAGTAGCATCTCAGTTTTGAACAAAGCCGGTTTCTTCAAGATGTTATAAACACCACACAAGAAAGGAACTAAATGAAAGAGCAGAACTGCCGGTACTCCAATAGCAAAATACCAGTAAAATGGGTTGGTGCCGTAAAAACCACTGATGCCAGATAAAACATTGAACTTCACAAAGTTCCAGGCTGTGAACAACCAGCGATCGTAGAAGTATGAGTCCAACACAAATGACGACATGGCCAAAAGCATCCTACAAACAGTGAACAAGTATTACAATCACAACTGTTTTTAGCAATACAAAGGAGAAAGTAAAGAATGCCAAAGTTTAACATTTAACAAAATTTTGCACATTTTACATCAAGTCATCAAACTTTGCACTCAAAATGTAATTTTCTGTATATACCATATTTATTTCCCTATGAGACCATGTTTTATTCAAATTTATTTCCAAAAAAAAATTAGGGTTATAATTTTTGCAGGATAAAAATTATTAGATCAAAGTTTACACTTCAGCAGTAGCATGTGACAGTCAAATGTCTTCTGACTGAACACGTTTCATAACAGTAAGTGTATTATCAAAATTAAAAAAAAAATCAACACACTATGCTTTAAAATTAAAAAAACTTAGGGATGGACAAAGAAAGTGACTTCCTTAAGTTTTAAATTTTAATGCATTTGAGGTGCAATTACACAGAACTTGACTATACTAAACCTTTATTTCAGTGCCCGATTAAATAGTATTTCTACATTGTATGCCCTAATTATTTGCAGAAAAATTAAACGTGGGTTTATCCATTTTCAAGGTCATCCTATATTTTGGTAAAGAACTATTTCAAATTCAAAACTGCATACAAGACAATTCACTAACATGCATTAAAGTTACTAAAAGAATTAAAACATAATAACAATGATAAATAAACAAACAGACAACAGCACTTCGAGAATTAACAAACGCTCTTTCAGGTCCAAGGATTATTTAATATTTATGTAAAAAGTGTTATCTCGTATATGCACTAGAATAATTAATTTATGAAGATATTCTGCCTTACCCTCTGTCACAGTTTTACCTTTGTCTATTAACTGAAACAAATTGTGACATTATTCTCCAAAATACAATTTTTTGCAGTTTTCTACATAAGCTGATGTACGTAAAACCTCAGATTAAGTCCAATGAATTGGGGTAAGGTGATTGTGGAGGCCAGGCAGAAACCAAAACAAAACATTTTCCCTTATGGTTCATTCCATGTCAAATGAACACACCGATTTAACCTCACCATCTTAGATTTGATCAAATTTTGTACACAGGTAGCCTATATATATATTACGGAAAAATACTATTTTATTAAGATATATCAACCCATTTTGAAAAAATACCCAAAATGGCATGACAGACATATTTTTTAATTACCATAACAGATCTCCTAATTAAGCTAGAGAGGTGGGACAGGTGTCATTTTCCAGTATTCTGCATGGTCTTTCATATAATATGAAACACAGTAAAGTTCGGAGAAAAAAGGTTTTTCAAAATTTAAATTGCTCAAAATTTAAATTTTGAAAAATGTTTATCTTAAAAATAATAATAATAATAAATAAATTCTAGATAACAGTTTATATTAATAATAAATTATTTACAAAGTTTGAAAGTGGAATGGTAATAGGTACAAAGTCAAAATAATTGAAAACAAAATTCCTTTTCATCAAAACTCGGGCTATACACATTAGTAGCAAAAGAAAGCATAAAATAATAAATAGAAATAAACAAATTGAAATAAGGAAAATAGCACTGACATACTTGACATTGTATTCTTCAATGGAAGTAGTTCGTAATTTAATAATTAATGCCTCGTGGTTTTCAAAGTGACATTTTGAGATATATCACTAATTCTTCCGGTTGTTGTCACAGGATTTACTGTACATAATACATCTGTGAGAGGAATTCATAATACATCTGGCTTCCCTGGATAAGAACAGGATGGTGATGGTTCAGCTGGATGAAGGAATGTTACTTTCACTTCATCAATTTCTTCATTTTTCTCCATCACATAAACTAGCCACCAGTTCTTGTCATATACAATGGTATTGTAGCCACACATGTTGCCTAATTGGAGTTTGTCTGGTGATGATCTTGTAACAATTACTTGCTGTGAGTTTGTAGCTTCAGAAAATATTTTCACAGTTATTTTTTATGTGCTCGAGTCAACAGGTATGAAGGCGTGATAAAGTTGAGTTCCTTGGATGGTAATGGCCTGATTGAAATAATCTTTTAAAAATAATCCTGAGACTACGTAATCCTCTTGTGTTGTAAATGTAAAGTTAATAGCAGAAATATATTCTACTGCCCATTCATAAAGCTGAAGAGGAGTCGAGATTCCGTTTTCGTAGGGTCGTTGCAAGCTAGTTTTAGCTGCCAATCTCTTAACCGTGCCACCAACTCCATCACACGCCCCTTTATCGTGAGTTGTGGCTGAAAAATGCCATTCAGCATCAATGTTGAAGTCTTGTTTGTAAAAGCACAAGTTTGTGAAATTTTTCTTATTTTTACATTGGGTAGCAGACCCANGAAGTCTTGTTTGTAAAAGCACAAGTTTGTGAAATTTTTCTTATTTTTACATTGGGTAGCAGACCCATAAGAAAAGTAAAAGATCTATCAAGGAACTTTTTGAAATTTGTAGTCAAAAAGACGATGAGTTTTCTTTGAAAGGTGTAAACAGCAACTGTATTGTGTTCTAGGCAGTCAGAAATCACAATATAGTTCGAATGATCTTGTTTTTTCCTTTGTAATATATCACAAAAGGGTGAAATGTGGCTTCCCCCTTAGCCCAGCGGTAAGTCTGGGCTTTATTTAGCACAAACATACTGTAATTTTCTGAAAAGTCGAGTGTCACTGCAAATTCGGATCGTTTTTTTTTATCAGGTTCCCTTCAAATAACTTCTCAAGTATGGTCTGTATTGCAGCATTACCAGGACAATATGTACAATTACCAATATGGCAATCTATTGTTGGTGGATTGCATATCATTTTTGGTACCAATGTTGTAGGTTTTTAATTCACCATTTGTTAAATCTCCTAATCTACCATTTTCAATCATCAGTTTTACATTTTGATGGATTGTGCATACACACACTGCATGCGTGCCACTTGAACCTGCTAAAATATAATTCTTTGGTCGAAGCTCAGTAAATTTAGAAAAGCCTATTTTAATATTTGGAAATTTGTCCTTGAATAATTTGTAACGCCTCTGTCAGATTGAACAAAAAAATTCTTTTTTGAATTTATTTATTTATTTTTATTTGGTTCAATAACAGTTATGCAATCATTGACACCTGGCATCGCTCTACTAATTTCATCATTTTTGTAAAATAAATGGACAACTTCAACTACTTTTCCTAAGAGGTTGCCCGGTTTGGAGTTGGGACTTTCCAAGATTCCTCTTATGCTAAGGAGTCTTTTAGATTGTCATACCATGGAAAAGGGAAATAACTAAAAAACTAAATTTATACTTCAATTACATTACTTAAATAAACATTTAAAACTATTCCATAGATATGTATCACACAAAGACTACCAACTCAAGTTAAAAAAACAAAATGACATATAAAAGTAGTTAGTAAAACACTACTAATTTTATATAGTATATTGAGCATACGTAATTACTAAAAATACACCTGAATAATATTTAATAGCAAAGAAAAAATTAAGAGCCAAACATACACCAAGCAAATAGTAGTTTGGCGCTTTAAACTCTTGCATGATTTTACTTATTTCCCAATTTTCTGGTAGACAGGTTAATATAATTAGCTTCTTGCTTCTACTAGTAACTCAAAAAATTGGCTTTAAGGTTTTGCAAAATGTATTCTTCTAGATCGTTGTCATATTTGGAGGAATCTTCTGCAAAAAAAAATAAGTTTTCTTTTCATTGCAGAGCAAATTTTTTTTAATTTCCCAGTTGCATAATGTTTTGATTTTACTTATTTTTTCTATTAATAGGGGATTCCCCTAGTCCTTGCAGTGAACTGTTTTANGTTGCATAATGTTTTGATTTTACTTATTTTTTCTATTAATAGGGGATTCCCCTAGTCCTTGCAGTGAACTGTTTTAGTGTCTCAATCACCTCTGAGGATGCAGAAAAACTGAGATCTTCATCAGAATATGAACTTGATTCCTGATCCTAATGAGAAGAAGCAGTATTTAGATTTTTTAATGTTGCAATTTCTAATCTACAACTATCACCAATTTTTGCTCCCTTTGGCAATCTAGAAAACAAACTACACATCCAATTAGTAACGTTTCTTAACTTTTTTGTCCCCAATATTGTGATTATTTTTTCAAAGGATTGAAACACTTTAACTTTATGAATTGTTCACTGTGGGCCATTTTTTTTAACAGTAAACTGCACCCTTTTCATAGATTTTAAGTCACTAATGAAACTAGAATAGAAAATATGTATACAAACCAAAGTAATGAAAACATCATAACACACTANGATTTTAAGTCACTAATGAAACTAGAATAGAAAATATGTATACAAACCAAAGTAATGAAAACATCATAACACACTAAAACGAAATATAAATAAATTTTATTAATTCAGAATGCATGAAACTCCGCTGATAATATTAAGTAAATGTTCACTGTTTAGGTGAACACTAGCACTGTACTTGTACTAGCACTTGTACTAATAATACAATAAGTGCACTGTATTATTCAAATTAACACATTACTAACTATACAACTTCATTGCAAGTATTTAGATCCAAACAACATCAACTCCTTTTGCAGACTGGACAAAATCCCAGTACTGAAAGAGCCAGGGGTATCCCATATATAGTCTATTTCATATAAAAATTCCTTTATTTGATAGCCAATGTGTGGCAACATGTCAAAAATGAAATTAACATCATCCCATATACAAAATCCTGTATCAGCTGATGCGTGAACGATTGAAAGAGAATTTCATATTGGCTGTTCTGACAGCCTTGCCTTCGCACAACAGACATCTGCAAAACACGTGGGCAGGAAAGAGTCCTTAGACAAAAGTATATGCATTTTATTTTATGTCATTACAAAACAGCTGTTATTAGTGTAACAAACTAAACTTTGTTTTAGAATAACGTGTAGGTGTTTGAAATGAAATGGAACTTAAACCATGTGTGATAGTATAGTTTGTAGCTACTGCTAAAGTTGACACGTGCATGCTTCATATTAATTAAAGAGGCCACAGATATTTTGCAGAGTATTTTGCAAATATTTCTACATCAGTTTGAAGCAGTATATTTAAAACCAGAGTTGTTTTGGGCCCATACAAGATGAAAAATTTACTTTTAAAAGGGCGTGATAAATAACTTGCAATACAACTTTAGAGTAGACGACTGTAGGGTCATCTGTTAGCCAGCGCACGTAGCTCGCTTCTGAAGCCACGCCTTCATAAAATGACTTGTTTCATGTGTAAAATACAAATATATGAAAAAATTCCCAGAAATTTATATTTTAAACCAGCTCTATATATATTTTTAACATAACATATTTCTGTGCGCAGCAATTCTGCTTGCTAACAATTTTGATTCAATCTGTAATCATAGAGCGTTTCAGAGACCAGCTCGCCATTTTGTGTTTTTCGTACGCCCACCCAATTCAGCAACAAAGCCAAAAGAAATGTTATTTGTTTATTAAAACCACACGTTTTCATCCAGGATCAATCAGCACCGCGGTTAATTTATAAATGGCCTCATTGCATGTATGAACTGTAAACTGACCGATCTCGCCCGTTTGATGAGCTAACCTCACTTTTAATCACAAAATACGCTGTCTAACAATTTCCCTGAAACTTCCAAGTTTCACATATATACGCTGTAACATCCAAACTGCTGCTTCACAAGAATAACAATTTATGTCGTGCTTTTAAGAATACACCTAGCAACAAGACTAGTTGTAAGTGCATTCAGCGAAACGGACGAGTTACAAACACATGTCTAGTCTTTTGATTAAAGTAAAATTTCAAGTGTTTGTGATACCGTATTGAATTTTAATGCGGATAATGTTTAAAATATATTGCGATATATGAATGTATCCGACAGAAAAATGGTAATATGATGAACATATTTCCCTCGTAAATCAAACAGACTTATTTCTTTCTCATTATCTGTGCGTGAGCAGTTGGCGACACGTTTTGATGTAGGTAGGCTTAACATCTCATCGACGTCCATCATTACAGACAAAACATGTTTTGACAGTCAAGTGAAAACCACGTGGCGGCATATGGATACGTAGCATATTTGTTTACAGGCAACTACATCTACACAATCTGTCAAAAAAGGAATTCTTATTTGAAATAGACTATACTAGACAGAAATAGAGGAATCCCCAGTTGCAGAGACAAGAAAAGTGTAGCACTAGAATCATTTACTTCCAGGAGAAATGCACTTTTTTTCAAAATTTAAAATTACAATTTTTAATCTAAATTTTGAAAAACTTTTTTCTCTAAACTTGATTGTGTTGCATATCATATTAAAGGCCATACAGAATACTGGGAAATGACACCTGTCCCACCTCTCTAGTTTAATTTGGAGATCAGCTATGGCAACTTAAAAATATGCCGGTCATGCAATTTTTTCTTCTTCGAAACTTTACATAGCCATATTTTCAAAACAGGTGGATATATCTTTATATAATTTCATATTTTTCTTAGTCTACATGGAGGTTCTCTATGTGCAAAATTTGTTAAAAATGTGAGATGGCGAGGTAAATATTTTTTATTAAAAGTGTGTGTATTAGACACGGAAACACACCTTGATAACAAGACTATTGTACCACAGACATACGGTAGAACTGCTCTATATCAACCCCATTTGAGGAACTTGTCTTTCTATAACTAGTTTGTGAGAAACCATAAACAATTTGGTTGAAAAAAGTTAAAAATCTAAGGGAAATTTGTTGCACTTTTATTAGCTGCTACACATTGCATTTCTCTTGGTGAACACTGTGCTGGACATAGCACACATCTAAAAATAGATACCACCTACCTAGGTTGCCAGTGCTAACAAATACCTACTGACTCCGCCCACCCTTATAGTCCATCTCATATATGAAGGCCACATTCTTGACAGTTGACGATCGCCGCGCCAATGTTTACTTTTCGTTTATGTATCCATTCGCCATCAACTGGTGCGGCTTTGATGCAACGAGTCAGCGCGTCCAGGAGGTGCTGCTTCGTGCAGCAATTGGTGAACTACTTGGGTGGCGTGGCAGGCGGCTAGGGAGACCTCGAGCATGTGTAGGGTCGTTCGTAAACGCTGTACACAAAATATATGTTACTTTAAAACTTATGCAGAGCTCGCGAAAAATTAAACTATTGGTATCTGTTCGTAAATTTATATATGTCGCACGTGGGACGCTTTTTTTTTGTAGCTAGTAATGATTCAGGAAAAATGTGATAGGTATCGCACACATCCTGTTCGGAGCGAAGTCTGAGCTTCTTATTTTGCTCAATAGATAGCGTATTTTTAAGGTTGACTGTTCTATTACGGGCTCGGAACGACATGAATTAGAAATATATATAGTTAAACTATTAGAAAAAATAATTCAACAATATTATGCAATATTTCTGTATGCTTTTGGAATTACTATCAGGCACGTAATGAAATCGGGGTTGGAGAGGGGCGATTAAGA
>NQII01004622.1:209501-220259 GCA_002778355.1 Clitarchus hookeri | reverse complement strand
GATGCTGCTTGCCGGCGGGTTTTCTCGGGGTACTCCCGTTTCCCCCGTCCTTGCATTCCAGCGCCGCTCCATTCTAGGGTCTCATTTTACGTCATGCCCGGGGATGACGGTTGCCTACGGGTCCCAGCTGGAAAGACCGTCACTCGGAGGGTGTTGCCTTGCCCTGGGTGCACTCCCCACACGCCATTATTATTATGTAACGAGGCGGGAACTCCCTCCTACCCGCCCTACACACACACAATTGTGCTCCTGAGCCTAGCTCGCTTCGGCGCGGGGCAGGGTTCTGCTGGACAATCTGGTCCCCCCCTCTGCCTCGACAACTCCTCTACCCCGTCCCCTCTACAAGATCCCATTGTGCGTCACCAGCTTCTCTCCACAGCGCGGCAGGAGAGGCTAGCACTCACAGAGTGCGGTACTCACCAGTCTCCTGGGAGGAGCAGGCCAACAAAAACAATGTTTTACGTCAACACACGCCATTTGAAACTCTAAGCGGTGACATTATGTTTTTGTTATTGGTTTTATTAATCAAGCTTCGATCTATGTTCTGATAGTCTCCTAAACATAAAAACCTAGTAGATTTAGTGTGTTAACTGTACGAAAGTTGTCCATTTTCATCCTTTTTGTCACTTAATTGTGCTATCGATTTATGCTTATTATTTTTAAAAGTTCGATATTGGAGACATACATACATACATCTTTTTAATTCATTACTAAAAAAAAAAACCTGACATGGAAAACAACTATCGTGCGTGAATGGCACATATTTCTATAGATACTTTCATCACTATCTATATTTTCAATAGGAAATCCCATTAAGGATATGGAGTTAGCCTGAGCCACCGACCACTTCAACAATGCAAGGATCGTTGCCGGGAATAGAATTCAGATTTCCTCGATGAGCGGCAGCATCGCTAACCACTGCTTTAAAAAGATTTATTGACCTTCATTTGGACACGTTTAAAATCATACATTTCCCAAGATAGGGTGTTTAGTAACACATAATTACGCAAAACTGTGCCCATGGAATACTCAGGACTATGTACACCTCAATCTGTAAGCCGGCTCACAACCAACTGCGCTACGGAGGTTAGCATATCCCATGGAAGACATACACTGAAGAGCCAAAAAAACTGGTACACCTGCCTAATATCGTGTAGGGCCCCCGCGAACACGCAGAAGTGCCGCAAGACGACGTGACATGGACTCGACTAATGTCTGAAGGTACGTAGGAGGCATTGAAATCTGCGCCAATTTGAGAAAGGGTTGCACGTCTGTCACGTTTAATGATTCTCGTCAATCGTCGTTCGTCCCGTTCGTTCACGATCTTTTTCCGGCCACAGCGATGTCGAAGATGTGGTGTTTTACCAGATTCCCGATATTCACAGCACACTCGTGGAATGGTCGTACGCGAAAATCCAAATTTTATCGCTACCTCGGAGATGCTGTGTCCCATCTTTCGTGCTCCGACTATAACACCACGTTCAAACTCACTTAACTCTTGATAACCTGCCATTGTAGCAGCAGTAACCGATCTAGCAACTTTGCCAGATGCTTGTTGTATTATATAGGCGCTGCCGATAGCATCGTGTTAATCTGATTGGTTCCATACCTCTGTTATTTGCATACCATATTTGCNATAGGCGCTGCCGATAGCATCGTGTTAATCTGATTGGTTCCATACCTCTGTTATTTGCATACCATATTTGCCTAAATCAGTTTTTTTGGCTCTTTAGTGTACATTGTACGCACCTACTGCTAAGTTGAAGTTTAATTGCACAGAATGACAAGAATCTGTTGCACCACACCTTATATTCTACCAAGTTTCATTATCGAGATTCTTGCTTCTTTTTTTCCTTACCCAAAGTCGGAATACGTCAAGTGCGCAAGGAGAAAGTGTTAGATTTTCAGTGTATTCGGGAATTACATCCTTGGTGTCTCTAGTACCGTGGTATTATTTTTAAATGCTTTATTATTACATGTAATGTCTACTTTAGTTATGTAAATAAATACCACTAAATTGCAAGAATAATCCTGAAACGGCGCACGTTTGAATTATAGTGTCGTGAACTGCAGTAATAGCCTGCTACACGATTTTACACAAATTAAAATTAAATTGTACATTTTTTTTACACTTTCTTGATATAACTATAAAGCGAGGAACGCCAGCACGTTTTAAAAACTTTGTTGAAGAGAAAATTTGTTTGCTTTCCTGCTCGGGTAATTACGGACAACTGTAACTATCTCTAAAACGCTTTCAAAGGTTAATGCTTTTAGCTCTTCTGACCCAAGCAACCCAAAGTTTAGTCCTTTTTGCTCTGGAGTTACTGCCGCGCTCACTACTCAACCAGCTGCGCTAACAAAAAATTGACCTACTTACAAAGTGCTCCTGGCGCTTTTCCGACTCTTCGTAACGCTGAGATTTGTCTCTCCTGACCGGGACTACTTTCTCAAACGAACAGCTTCAACGTGCAACCCTGTCTCACTGTGGAAGTGTTTTTTCTTCATTGTAAATATTTGTGTTTCAAAATTAATCCTCTGTATTAGTAAATTATATATATTATAGTTTTGTCAGTCAAACTTCAATTAAATAATTGGCATTTGTAGCGCTTAAATAAAAAAATAAAGTGTAATTCATTTTGTACATATCAACATTAAAATTATTATTTTTTCATTAATTATCAGCCTACTATTTGTAAGTTTCATTTCTTCAAGGGGGAGCAACTTGCTTGAGTTCTCACTATTGTCAGAAAAATAGTTTCTCACTCGGTGAAGCAATACATTTGTTGTCGAGGTGGCAAATGGCTGGCGGTTCACGTACATACATACGTCACTCGCCCCTATACAAGTATATTAACTCCTGGTCATGGCTGAATAACAATAATAAAGCCCCTGTATGTATTCGAATATTAAAACCTGGCTCCGACTGTCGTCTGTAATCGTAAAACCAGCAAGTAAGTAACGTTACTTCCGTTTTACGTAACGGGGTAGTTTACCGCCATTGCCGGCAACATACACACAACATTACAACACTGATGCAGGTCACCAATAAGTTGTAACGCGACCTGGCAATGCAGTTCTTTGCGAAACCACCCGCGTCATATTGAAATACAAATACCTAGTTAATAATTATTTAAACATTAATAAGTGGAGGCATTCATTTTGAAGTACGTAGTTTACTCTTCGGACNGGTCGAGGAGCAGCTGGTGACCAGGCTCTTCGTCACTGGTTTCCAAGAAGCGCGGATCTTACGCCGTGCGATTTGTTTCTATGGGGGTACATAAAGGATCAAGTGTTTCGTCCATCATTGCCGGCTAACATTGACGATCTCTAAACGAGAATTACGGACGCCATCCAAACCGCAACACCGGACATGCTGACAAGAGTGTGGAACGAGTTTGATTATCGTGCAGATGTCGTTCGGGCCTCTCATGGTGGTCACATTGAACATTTGTGAATGTACTAGCGAACCGGCCCGGCTTCGCCCGGGTAAAATTGAGTTTTACAGTTATAAACTAATAAATGAATTGGGAAAAGACAATTCATTTATCTGAAAACAGAATTATAAAATTATACTATGTTGGCCTAGGTTTTTAACTGATTACGGCAACCAAAAAGGAATGAAATATTTTTTACCCGATAGCCAAGAAGTAGGGTATTGTTTTTGGAGTGTATCTGTGCAACTGTCGCGTAGTTACCACATTTCTGCTTTCCAGCGTCGATGTATGAAAATCAAAACGTGAGTTTCATCAAGTTGTAGGATTAGAAGTAAGCGTACCTCGGTACTACTTTTTGCATTAGCTGAGGGATCCTAATCGATCACCAAAGTTAAGCAACGTTCCCAGCGGCACACATTTGGATGGGTGTCCGTTTAGTGGCATAACATCTGAGCGCTTCCGGGCTTCGGAGGGCACGTTAAATATTCGGTCCCGGATGTTATCAATTCATAGCAGTCGTTAAGCCATTTCAGAGGACCTTGGGTGGCCTGATAAACTCTGACACCAGAGGAAAAAAATATTTCGGTCACGTTCCCAGCCGTTGCAGAATTACGTTTTGTTGTTATTCCACATGAACCGTACAATTTTCCGGGATAAAAAGTATCGTATGCCCTATTTGAGGACCTAAAGTACCTACATACCAAATTAAATCAACATCCGTTCAGTCGTTATGGAGCTGAGTGGTAACAAACATACACACAGACTTTCACATTTATAATATTAGTAGGATGGTTAACAAACTTCACGGTTCCACGGTTCATTTGATTGGTCAATCAAGTTTGTAGGTTCTTTGATTAGGTTATTATAGACCTTCAAATTTGGTGTATTCTTTTGTACTCATCCTGAATTATGATAAATTCTTTAAATCTATTGCCCATAAGTTTGCTTGAGAGATATAGCAGAGACAAAAAGGCATTTCACTTGGAAGTATTTGAAACAAGTTTATCAGTGTTTTCGTGTAAGGTGCCAGCAGTAATGAAAGGCAACGTGATTGGATTGTAATGGGTTTATTAACGTCCTCCAGTGTTATGCCTGAAGGCTTATCAGGGGATGGCTTACAAACTAACTTATGACCTATGTTAAATTAACACCCATGCCTTACCTGGGATTCGAACCTAGAACCTCCAATGCTCTGCAGTTTGCCGTGCCACGACGGTATACAGGTAGCTTTCCGCGGTTTAGAAAGAGGAATTTAATATGGCAGAACATTAGAAGAAATTTTAACTTCCTGCTGTTTGTCAGGAGATCTCAAGCAGAGCTTATTTCCTTATTTGTTTACTAACAGTTCTTGACTGGGGGAGGGGGAGGAAAGCAACTGTGCTAACGCGGGTTGTTGAAAGCATCAATTAAGTTTCCATTGTCGATTCGTATAGCAACACACTCATCCCCAGGTGGATTCAGTGCAGCCAAAACAGTGATCGTTTGTTAACCTCTGTGTTAAGTATTGGTTTTAAATTTCGTACAAGCATTCATACAGGAGGGGTCCAAGCCGAATATTATAGATCGGTGGCTCAAGGAACCGAAACATCAGTGTTTACCCGACGTCGCACATGACGGAAAAATTGCAACGGCTTCAGCTGTATCAGGTACTAAATGTGAATACGTTTTCACTTGCCACTCAAATTTTTATGCTCTAGCGTAGCAGGTTGAGCTCTGGTTCGTTTCTTACATCCTAAACATCGTCTTTGCTCGGCGTATCTACACACAATGGAAGTTTTTCTTGGTATTAAAGATCTTCAAATGTTCTTAAGATATATTTTCATTAACGTCATAATCAGCTCTATGCGAGGATATTTTAACTTAAAAAAAAACTGTGATGAATTACTAAAAGGATATTTAATATGAGGCAAATTTCTTAATTTACGAAACAACCCTGTTCATTAATAATAACGACGCTATATGATGTGACAAAATTTCCTATTCACACGTTTAACTTTGCGATTAATGCGTGGGTGTCTGTTTTCAACGATGTGTTTTACTTCTAAATACGACCTGGAAACCTTTATGGAATAATAATTACAACATTTTACAGCAATTTACAGCTTATCTCAACAAGGATCGATTACGCAAGTTTCATAGAAATATTTTCCCCGTGTTTTGGTATATTGGTTGCTGCTAATAATTTGCTCGCTCAGAGCAATATCATCTGTTACTATATTATCGGCAATGATTCGCCGTTATTAATGGTGCTATGGTCAGCAGCAATATTCCCCATATCAGCTTCTATTTGTCACAAATGTGTCAACAAATGTTTATAAATATGTGTGGATATCTCATTATTATGGAAGTTCTAAATTAGGGAGTACTGGTTTAGATGCAGGTGGCGCATTTGTTCAATTCCAGTATAAAATGCACTTGTTTGTTGCCATTAATGACCCAGCGGCTAGCTCAGTATCGCTGTCTCCAGAAGGCCATGGGCTTCATTATAAGTGTGTATATGAGTTTATCACATTATTGTATCTATCCATTCCAAGGTTACAACTTGTATTACTTTGCCTATCCGCGCGCTTGAAAAGTAGTTAGATGGCAGTTAGCAGCAATACTGAACTCCCAAAAAAAAATTGTGATTTTTACTGCGAATTATTTTGTAATTTTACAAATACTTGTACCAGNGCAATACTGAACTCCCAAAAAAAAATTGTGATTTTTACTGCGAATTATTTTGTAATTTTACAAATACTTGTACCAGTACGAAGATTTCTCTTGTATTGTAATACAAGGTTATCATTTGTAATATTACAAATAAATGTTTNATACTTGTACCAGTACGAAGATTTCTCTTGTATTGTAATACAAGGTTATCATTTGTAATATTACAAATAAATGTTTTGCAGATTATACAAGAAAACTCTTTGTAGTTTTACAAAGGATTTTCTTGGCAACTGGATTTCCGAGGATTTTTCTTGTAAAAGTACAAACCATTTTTAGAGTGTGCCATGAACATCAACTGTCATAACTTGCCTCCTTCGCTTTCACGTTATTAAAGGATTATATTAATTAACTAGTGTGTAGGAATTCCTTATTATTTTCATTAAGTAACGTAACCAATAATTTTCCTTGTCTGCTTCGAACATTTGGTATTTTATGTTTTTTTTCTGCACGTAGTGAATAGTGATGACACTGTTCGCCATAGTGCTTTCCATTGGCGGCTTGGTGTGGTTTTTGCCCCAAAACAAAACTGCTAATAAAATATTTCCAGAATTTAAGTACACTTATTCTTGCACGCACACAGAGTATTGTAACATTTAACATGATTAAATGGAGCAACTTGTAATTTGAATAACTATATTTGACGTTAAGAATTACAAAATACCTCCCAAATTATATTCTGCTGCAATCATAGTATGCAACTATTTGCCAGATAATGGTTTAGAAATTGTCACTGACGATGCTTATTTTGTATGTTACCTTGGAATGGATGAAGTACAGGACTGGTTAGGATTTTGGTGTAGAGGAAAGATGAAACTACGCAAAAGCACAAACTCAACAGCTCGAGCGCACGACGTCGGCTTTACGGTACTTCACACATTTGCTTTAAACGCTACTAAATGTATACATTTTTTTTTTTTAATCTATTGGCAGGTTTGCATTTTTTTATTACACTATTAGCAAACGTCAAAATGTTGAGTTATCCAAGGCTATTGTAATGGTACATGCGAAAAGAAAATATAATCCAGGGAATGGGATGTATGTATTTTGAGGACCGCTCCCAAAGTGTCAAATTAAATATTTGAGCGAAGTGAATATTAAGGATACAAGCATAAACGGTCTTTACTTGATTCAATCACTAATATAAGCAGTTACGCTACGATTAGTTTAAACCACACATACTTGTCACCTAAAATAATTGCATACGACACACACGGGCGCTAAATATTTATTTTCGGTTGTTTACTAAATCTATTACTACATTTAATTTTGCATGTTGCGTCCTATGTTAGCGTCCTATGTTAGCATCCTATGTTAGCGTCATATGTTAGCGTCATATGTTGGCGTTCTATGTTGGCGTCCTATGTTGGCGTCCTATGTTGGCGTCCTATGTTGGCGTCCCCTGTTGGCGTCCTATGTTAGCGTCCTATGTTAGCGTCCTATGTTAGCATCCTATGTTAGCATCCTATGTTAGCGTCATATGTTAGCGTCATATGTTAGCGTCATATGTTGGCGTTCTATGTTGGCGTTCTATGTTGGCGTCATATGTTAGCGTCCTATGTTAGCATCCTATGTTAGCGTCATATGTTAGCGTCATATGTTAGCGTCATATGTTGGCGTCCTATGTTGGCGTTCTATGTTAGCATCCTATGTTAGCGTCATATGTTAGCGTCATATGTTAGCATCATATGTTGGCGTTCTATGTTGGCGTTCTATGTTGGCGTCATATGTTAGCGTCCTATGTTAGCATCCTATGTTAGCGTCATATGTTAGCGTCATATGTTAGCGTCATATGTTGGCGTCCTATGTTGGCGTTCTATGTTAGCATCCTATGTTAGCGTCATATGTTAGCGTCATATGTTAGCGTCATATGTTGGCGTCCTATGTTGGCGTTCTATGTTAGCATCCTATGTTAGCGTCATATGTTAGCGTCATATGTTAGCGTCATATGTTGGCGTCCTATGTTGGCGTTCTATGTTGGCGTCATATGTTAGCGTCCTATGTTAGCGTCCTATGTTAGCATCCTATGTTAGCGTCCTATGTTAACCATAAAGTGTATGTATTTTACACGTGACTGGTGTCATGACTGATACCCTTCGTAGAATTGAAATAGTTCCGGCGACTCAGAGTTCAACCCGTGGTGGCACTTCCTTCAACCTCTATGCACAAGTAAGATTCTCACAAGGCAACACGTCTCCTGTGTACGTGGAACAGCCTGCCCCCTGCACCTTACACTAACCAGCCATTCACCGCTGGCTCACGCTAGTCGGCATTAATTAACGATATCGCTTTTTTTTACTGTACTTCGATCGGATTAAATAAATAATACACTGATAACAGTTTTATTGAGATCTTCTTTTATCGCCCCGAAGCTCAATGTTTTCGAGGGATTAATCCATTCAGATCGAAACCATTATGTGATGACAATTCCTCATAAACGGCGTGGTTTAGGGTGATAACCCAAGGCGACCTTTTGCAATAATTCTTACGTAGAGGACCCCAAATTGGGGGAATACATAGAGCAGGGTAGGAAAACGGTTTGGTCAGTTTTTCAGCTGGAAGTGCAGCACGAGCACCAAGGGCGTCACTGGTAAGTGTATATAAGTATAGGTCGGGGAGCCGCGGAGAGGTAGTATCAATGTATTTATCCACCGTTAATGTGTACCGACGGAGTGAAAGTGCTGCGTCGAAGAACGCGACAATCATAGGAACATATTTCCACCTTTGACCACGTGAGAATGTGGCCTATCAGTATTGTCCTACCTCGAAATTTGTTCTCGTACTGTAAGAAATGCAACCACAGTGTAATAAATGGGTCGAAGAGGGACGGGCTGAGCGACGTGTAAAATTTCAAGGGCTCCATTGCACCGATGAGCGCGATGACAGACATGTGATGTTTGTGGCGATTACGGACCGTACAGCCACATCAAACACCCTCGCTCAGGAGTTCAGATGTGGGGCACGTCAATCTGTATCCGCACACTCGGCGCTTCGCCATCCGCAGCATCAGGGCGTAATATTCAGGCACCCATTACTGCGGTTGTCATTGACTGCACGCCACAGGCTCATGTGGCTGTAATGGTGCGTGGGACATCGGACCCTGAGGAACGAGTGGTATGCCATCGTCTTCTCCTACGAATCCCACTACTGCTTGCAGCCCCACGATGACCGTGTTTCTGGCGGCACTGAGGCGTAAGCCTGGCCGAGTCCTGCATTGTGCATCGCCATACCAGCTCAGCACCTGGAGTTATGGTGTGGGGTACCACCGGATTACAGTTCCGTTCGTGCCTAGTCCATATCACTGGCATGCTGACAAACAACCGTTACATCGCGGAGATGTTGGAACTTGTTGATGTCCTCTATATTCAGTGCCTGTCTGGTGACCCGTATTAACAGGATAACGCGTGACCGTATGTGGCACACATGGTCCAACGATTCCTGGATGTCCCCCAAATCACACTGCTTCCTTGGCCTGCATGTTCACCGGACCTCATGCCTCTCGAAAACGCATGGTCCATGGTCGGACGAAGACTGGCCAGCCGCTGGACACTTGCGGCCACACCGAATGAACTTTGGTCACCCATCAAAGCAGCATAGGACATCCTAATTTCCTTCTTCTTGTTGCAGTATCGTAGCAGCGGTTATTGCCAAACAGTACTGATTTACCCCATGTTATGTACATCATACCGAGCTACAAAAGTGATATTGTCACATGTGTACGATGCGTATTCTGTCCAATAAATCTTGCTGTCACAGCTCACGTCCTTGGTGTTGCAGTTTTTAATGTCCAGAAGGTTGGTATGAAACACAGGGTTGCAATTCCTATTATCCTGCCACAAAATCTGATGGCAACGGCGGGATTTGCGGCATTTGCATATATTATTTCAACTACACACTATTATGAAGGCGATTGTTGTATTTTAAATTATTTCCGTTAGCTCCACATTCAAAGGTGCGTCCTGCCGTTATGAAAAATTTTCAGCCATAGATCAGTACATATTTTCGAATGATTTCTTTGTAAGGAATATACAGACGGAGATTGTCGGTGTTATTTCGACTTATTCTGTATATTGCATATATGGGCAACTTGCTACTAAAAGGCGGTAACAATGCAGAACCGCCACTGAGGAGGAAGATCCATTTGTCTGGAGCATATTAGTCATAAATCCCCCTCCCTAGATACTCTAGGGTCTTAATAATTTATTTTCAGTTATAAAACCCTCTTTGGTGTCTTTTCTACCTTCCAGTGCTAGCAGATTAAATGAATACGAGTAAAACTAATCGCGTAGAAATTATTTTCGTACCTTAGGGTTTGTCATTTTCAGATTTAATGTTCGGTGCAAGGGATTTAAGCACATTACACACTGTTATGGCCGTCAAGGATAACGGACAGGCATAACGATGCCTAGGGAGAGCTGGTCACCCAGGAAAGCGGAAAGAAGGGGGAAATCGAGGACACGTGGCCAGACTAATAAACGCTGAGACAATGAAGTTGGAGGTCGCATCACCTTATTTCTATGTTATTACTAAATTAAATATAAACTACTCACAATGCCACATATTAACTACTACTTGCTGCCAACCTGAAAATTAATAACAACTGCATGCACAAACA
>NQII01004622.1:188278-203128 GCA_002778355.1 Clitarchus hookeri | reverse complement strand
CGGAGCGGGACTTATCGAATCGGTTCCAAGTGTCTTAACAATGGCGAGTCAGCTGGCTATCTCTGGTGTAGAGAACTTGTGTAGAGCCCCCCCCCCTTATTCAAGTGAATTTCTGTCACGTCTCTCAGACGTGGCTGTAAGCGATTTGTGTATTGTTATTAAAACAATAAACGCTATGTTTTGAACTTGAATAACTCTGTATGTTAGTGATTCATTATTTGTTGAAACTAACCCATAACAAAATAGGATAAATATAACAATATGTATCAGTTTTAATAAAATAATTTTTATACTCTTTACGGGTAGATCATTTTCTGCTCTTCAGATATTTTTCTCGTATGTCAACAGTAAATGGTGAAAATGCCGCTATAGTGGTGTACAATTCTTTGGTTTTGGTTATGGTGCCAGTTATCAGGATATATTTTGCTTGTCCTACGTATGTAAGCGCAAGGCACTGGACTCTCGTCTAGTCTTTCCGTAGGCAACTCGCCTCTGCGGCACTTTCATCAGTGACACCATCATCTTATGACAAACAATCTAAGATTAATGTGCACTGCACGCCACTATTCTGATGCAAGTGTCCTGCGCTGGAAGTTTCGTATCTAATATGGTTGTGAGAACTCCCATTTGCTCAGTTTTTATTTCGAAAAATACACATTAGAAACGGAGACGGGAAACTGAAACTTGTCTTCGGGAATGAAATAATCCATAGATGCCATACCTAGAGACACGACACTTGAAGCACTTTCTTTGAAATTTTTTTTTAAGCTCTGTAGCAACCCCCAACTCCTGTTTACGTCACGGTTCTCCCCTGCCCTAATGCTTCCGCGTGATAACTGTTTCTTCCCGGACTTGTAAATTTAACACCAAGCAAAACAGCGCGAAGGTAAAAACACAAACTTGCATTCGGAAGGACTCGAGTTCGATTTCCAATGGAACCATCCTGATTTCGGTATTCCATGGTTTTCCAAAATCGTTCAAAGCGAATCCTGTGATGGCTCCCTAATATATATTCTATAAATCTCTTATCTTTTCCTGATTCTTCAAGAAACTAGTTGCGTCCCTAATATTCTCACTGTCGACGAGAAGTAAAACAATAAAATATGCAAATGAAATATAAATATTAATTACGTTATAGTTGAATATAATATATTGTACTTCTGATAATCTGTCACAGGTACTAACTATCAAATAAATTTGAAATGCTTGCAATATTGCATTCTCCATAAAAAACATTTAAAAATAAAATTATTATAGATAAACTTAAAATATGTCTAATCGCTAATATAAAAGTATCATTCTAGTCTTGTAATTATGGAACTACAATACCCCAGTGAGGAAGTCGAACTTTGTAGGCACACAAACCATTATTATGCGAGTGTGCGAGACGCACACGTTAATTACCACGGTGGCGAATTCCGCCAGTATAGAGACGGGCATTGTTTACTGCCCGCTTGTGCATGGCCGCGACATCAGAACGGGACAACACCACGTTTGTCCGTTTGCTTTGTGCGGTCGGAAAGGACACGCCCGAGGACACGCGGAAGTTCTCGGAATATGCTAATGACATCGGGGGCTTTACAGCTCTTCAGTTGACCTTTCACCCCTCTCCGAGTGTGGCAGCACGTGTCATTTTGCTAACAGTCGGTCGCAAATTCTAGATCTCACCTCGGACCAAATCGTTACTTACAATATAATGGTTCTGTGTTTAAAAAAAATGCTGAGTAAGGATCTTGGGCAATTGAATATTTCTGAAGTATATGTTGAATTTATTCTTTCTGTGATATATGTACACATACACACATATATACACAAATACATTATGCGCACTGTAAAAATACCTTTGCACCAATGAAATAGAAGTCCGTGGAAACCCTGTAGCCAAAATAATTTTTTGTAGGACTGAAAGGCTTCTAAAAAAATGCAGTATCCTACTCAGTTTCCTTACGAGATATTTTGTATTTCAAAATACGTTGCTGGAAAATGGAAATATAATTTATTTTGCATCTTGCACTGAAAACAATTATGATGAATAAATAAGACAGAAATGAAAAAAATATATATTTTGAATTTAATTAACAAAAAACATATTTGGAGAGGGAGGGGGGTACACAATCTCGACTCAGCAACCCTTGTTTTGCCATCGCCAGCATTTTATCACACAGTCGCTTTATCTTACAACAGTTTACTATCTTTTAAAGGTGTATTATGGTCATATATTTACTTGGGTAAACTTATAGTAATGTCACCGCCCAGGAGAGAATTGAGGTTTGCAGAGAATTACTTACCGGACTTAAATACGACATTAAAAATCTGCAGGTATATTGCACATTTGTACAGTTGTACTTTTGTAATTGCAGTATGTGTTTTTAATGAATGTTGGCTTCTGAAGGACAGTTATTGGCATTATGTTACAGTCTGTTCGGTTGGTTTCATAATCACTAGGTGAGGGGGCACATACATGGCCGCTCGATCGCACGAGGGAAGTAACCTAATAATCAGTAAGTTTTCTGCACTTAAAAATGGTTATAAGGAAAAATTATTTCAGCTTCAATGCTTATTATTCAGTAGAACGTCATTCGTATGACTTGTGCGCATGCTTCGGTAACCTTATGCTGTGAAATCATTAGAAATATACTGGATCGTTCACGAGGAGTTGCTGTTGCTTACAGGGATTATCCCTTAAGTAATCTGGAGCAAAGCATGTCATGTATATGTTGGTACTATTAGCAATATTTACACAATGATTCGAAAAATTGGAATCGCATCACAGCGAACAGCTCGTGATATGTTGCTACCCGCTTGACTGTTGCTGTTAACAGAGCATGACCTTGACAATCGTGAAGTGTGACACTGTCTGCTTCTCTGTGGGCTGAATGAACACCGCGTGTTCCTACTCATTTAGTGTGATTGTAGTTGAGTTGTGTGATTTGGGTGGCTCCGAACAACGAGGTCTTAAGAGCCGATGAGGGTGAAATGAGGTGAGAATTGAGTAATGCCGGAATGCAAGAGCGGGGGAAACTGGAGATCCCCGAGAAATCCTGCTAACCAGCGGCATCGTCCGGCACGATTCCAACTTGCGAAATCCGGAAGTGGCCCGGCTTGGGAGTTGAACCCGGTTCGCCTTGGTGGGAGGCGAGCAGTCTAACCGCTCAGCCACCGCGCACCCAATGTGGTTGTAGCCTTTGGCTGTGAGATGAAGTAATTGAGTTAGAGTGCCAAAAAGATTTTAAGCCAAAGAATACGCCGATATGGTATTTGAGGCTCAACTGTAAACAATGAGGTCTGATAATAATTAATATTTTTACTTATAAAAATGTTATACTTTTTTTTTTTCAACTTTGAAACTTTTAAAATTACTCTGTAAATATTGGCGATAGGACCCACATTTATTCAACATATTTTTCTCCAATTAACCGAAGGAATAAGCCCTGTGATTGAAGGTAACTTCTCGTGAATCATTCTGTATATTTTAGGGTTATCCAGATTTTTACTGTATGGCACATGAAAACAATTATATGAGTAGCCACTGGTTTATATTATAAATTTTAAAAGTAATTATAAAATACGCCAGTGGGGCGTTTTTCAGAGTTTGTGAGGGATGAATGTTCAAATAATAATAAAAAAAAAATGTGATTTTTATATGTAACACTTGCATAGTCTCGAATATTACTTGTTATTCAGTAGACGATGGCGCGGAATTCGACAGACAAACTTCGTGAGGTGATTTATTATGCAAAATCAAGTAAGAAATTTGAAAGACACTTTCCACCTAAACTGAATATTAAGGGAGGCATAAGTCCTTGCATATCGATATTTTATACAGTATTTTTTTTGCAAAATATCGAAAAAGAAGTGAAATTAAATTATAATACTCCAAACATAATTTTGCGTTATCAGTATTTTTCAACCTAAGAGAAAACTCACATAAATACTTCCCCCATAATGAAAATAACAGAGGTGGCAACCCTCTTATTGCAGACAACTTTTTTACCCTCAGGTATTATGAACATTTTATACTGGTTTATTGAGCAGTATGACATAATGAACAAAAAATAGTCGTTGTTGCATGTGCCCAGGAACCACCATTTTCATATGTGATGGAGTATGCTCCATAACATGTGTTGGGTTGTTAATCGCACTGGAAGTGTGTTGGTAATACTGTGTGGCATTTCCAGCTATGTGCTTTTGTTTCCTCCCGTTCGGGTGCAAGCACTCGACTCCTGTCGTTGCTTCTGCCCGCAGCGCACTGCTGTTTGCCAAGTTGCAGCTCAAAGTGTTAAAGGGGTCCACAAGTGTATACTATTGTGTGATTGGATGAGGATGATGTTTTTGTACCTTTGTTTACCATTGGTGGTTGAAGTAGGGCGTGGCGTATTTTGACAAGGGGGTGCGCGGGAGGGGTCGCTGACCAGTATATAAGGGGCGCGGTTTTGGGGATCGGGGACAACCTAAAAATTAATGACAACTCTACACACAAACACATTCTAGTTTATTTAATATTTTAATCGTAACTTATCTGCAGGCCTTGCCTCCTCGACATACTTCCTCCAGACAACTGCAATCCTTCTGCTTAGATTCCGCTTAAACAAAACCAAAACCGCCACGAAGTGCTCCGGTATTCGTGGCGGTTCTCAACAAGCCCTGCGTTTCAAAATTCCGGGGTTTAGGAACCATTCCTCTCCTTTCCCCCCGCAGGCAAGGAAGGAGAGGAAACAGTTATGGGTACCAGATCCACTGGCGCTACACAGGGGTCCTTAAAACAAAACATAGTGCTGGTCTTGCCACAGTATATCAATTTGATCGACAGCCAGGCGGGATGGGCTAGCTGTCCCCAACCTGGGCTCTAAACTTGATTTGCCACAGTATATCAATTTGATCGACAGCCAGGCGGGATGGGCTAGCTGTCCCCAACCTGGGCTCTAAACTTGACTTGATATATAAATGGGAGGACAAGCGCTGTCACAAGAGCTTGTACTTCCCGCGCAGAGTGAGTAGCGTCCCAGCGATGATAAACGGTGGCGGATCGAGGAGATATGTCCCGCTCCCTCTCTTCTAGTATTTCCTCTACCCACTAATAAAGAGCATGTTTTCTACTCATCTGCCTCCTGTAGCATTTCTATTAATGCATGCTGCAATTTCTAATTATTTCCTGTCGAAAGGGTTTTTACGGTGTCTGTGCCGGTTTTTCCCTTTCTCTTCTTAGTTATAATAGTTTAGCTGTAAGTACACTCGGGGTGGTTGCCATGGCCAAAACGAGGCCATGGCAAGTGAATCCCTGCTGCCCTTGGTTCATGCATATGGTTGTTTGAGAGAGAGAGAGAGAGAGAGAGAGAGAGAGAAAGAGAAAGAGAGACAGAGNAAAGAGAAAGAGAGAGAGAGAAAGAGAGAGAGAGAAAGAGAGATAAAGAGAGAGAAATAAATAGAGAGAGAGAGAAATAAACAGAGAGAGAAATAAATAGAGAGAGAGAAATAAATAGAGAGAGAGAGACAGAGAGAGATAGAGTACCACCTAGACTCTTTGTGTGTGCATTGTGAGTGCAATACCCTCGGATCTTGATGGTTGTGTGGCTGGGAGTGAGTGTACATGTGTATGAGCATTACTTGAGCATATGGATGTACTGGTGAGGGCAATACTCTCGGCTCTCATGCTTTGGTGTGAAATGGTGATTGTGTAAAAATAATTTTTATAGTTTTGATTTGTGCTCGGAAGCCCCTTGTTTAGGAAACAAAAGGCTTCTGTGATCTTCATAAGATATTGGAATATTGTTTTTTTTGTAATATGGTATATGTTCAGTACAATTGTTTTGGAGAATTACTGAATGTATTAATTATGTTTTATGGTATCTTAAATGAACTATATTGTGAAAGATTATTTTGAAACGAAATTGTTATATTTATTTAAATTGGAAAAGGCTAAATCAGAAAAAAGAGAATATGTGGCAAAAATTAAAATAGGACAAAAACAAAATTGTTGTTATGACATTTGTGTGTACACCCATCCATTCTGGTCAGCAGTTATAGTAACTATAAAATCACTCTGTCTTTGAAAGGTTCTGATTGATGAATGGTTCCCATCCCGTCCTCTCCCTGGATAGAGCTGGGGGAAGGGAGGCGGGAGCTGGGAGGTTCGCTGTCCTGGTCTGGGAGCCATCACACGTGTAAAAACGACACAAAGCTCCGGTTACAGCGATACAGTGCCTAGAACGTAGGCAATACTAACAACTTATATGTCTTATAGTTTGCTGCTGTGCCCACTGCACATACGATGGCGGAGTTAGTTTTTAACACCTACCCAACAAAACATGTATAATGTAACATAACATAGCATAATGCATGTAAAACATTCTTTAATAAGCTTACAGTACTCGGGCTACCTGTTTGTTTCTGGCAACAGTGAGTATGTGATTCCCTGCAGGGAGAGTTTGTTTTTCCTACTGTACTGCTTCTGTATCTACAGCTAGTGTATGTAACATCTTAGCTGAGTGGACACATGTTGGAGATTTAGCTTGTCTGTTCGCTGAAATATGGACATCTCACAAGTTTTGATAGTTTTCTGCTGCATGGTTTTATGATTCTGCAGAAGAATGTATTTGAATGTATCGAGAATAGAGTTTCATAGCTGAAAACTGTAAAAAATAACGGTAGGTTACAACAAAGAAAATTTAACACTTTTCCTGGACGTTCCTAATTTTATCATGTGAAATTTTTTACTTCTGGTAGCACCAAACGTATATCTACTGAGGAGTACAAGGTGGTACAGTGGTCAGACTACTAGCTCCCCACCGAGCCAGGGTTCGATTCTCGACGGGATCACTCGGATTTTTGCACGTGGGAAATGTAGTGGACGTTAAAGACTGCAACGCTGTTTTCCCCGTCGAACACTCCCGATGTCTCCAGTGCGACTGGGTGGAGTTTAAGCGAAACTAAACAAGAGAAACGGCTGACTGCTGCTGTGTTAACAACGATGTTCTCCACCTTGATGATACCTGATGTGAAAGTGCTGTTGCGCGGTATTTGTCAATGCAGGAATACACCATTAACTGGTGGACGGATACCCACGTTAAGTTTTTAATGTAATACCGCAAATGTGTGGACAAAAATATACGTATATGAAGAGACTTTTCCCTAGGGGACACGTGACACTCGGCTGATTTGAGTAAATGCCGTCGTAGTTAAACAAGAACTGCTTATGCATGCAAGGAAGCGAACCAAAGTAGGGCTGCAGGTTTGAAAAGCGCTTTCATTTTGATCTGGCAGGCAATGTGCGGCGAAGCAGTACAACGCTGGGCTCCCTGTACCAAAACATTTCTGCGGTTCCTTCGCGCCCCACGGCTGTTTTCGTAACAGACTTATTGCGAGTCACTTCAAGCAAAACGTGTGTTGTATTGTGAAATCGCGTTTGCACGCGCTCGGTTTATTCTCGCACGGAGTTTTTTTTTCCTCTAGCGCTAGGGCAATATTTCACAGCGTNAAGAGAGAGAGAAAGAGAGAGAGAAAGAGAGAGAGAAAGAGAGAGAAAGAGAGAGAAAGAGAGAGATAAAGAGAGAGAAATAAATAGAGAGAGAGAGAAATAAACAGAAAGAGAGAGAGAGAGAAATAAATAGAGAGAGAGAGAAATAAACAGAAAGAGAGAGAGAGAGAAATAAATAGAGAGAGAGAGAGAAATAAATAGAGAGAGAGAGAGAAAGAGAGATAGAGTACCACCTAGACTCTTCGTGGGTGCNTAGAGAGAGAGAGAGAAATAAATAGAGAGAGAGAGAGAAAGAGAGATAGAGTACCACCTAGACTCTTCGTGGGTGCATTGTGAGTGCAATACCCTCCGTTTTATAGTTTTGATTTGTGCTCGGAAGCCCCCTTGTTTAGGAAACAAAAGGCTTCTGTGATCTTCATAAGATATTGGAATATTGTTTTTTTTGTAATATGGTATATGTTCAGTACAATTGTTTTGGAGAATTACTGAATGTTTTAATTATGTTTTATGGTATCTTAAATGAACTATATTGTGAAAGATTATTTTGAAACGAAATTGTTATATTTATTTAAATTGGAAAAGGCTAAATCAGAAAAAAGAGAATATGTGGCAAAAATTAAAATAGGACAAAAACAAAATTGTTGTTATGACATTTGTGTGTACACCCATCCATTCTGGTCAGCAGTTATAGTAACTATAAAATCACTCTGTCTTTGAAAGGTTCTGATTGATGAATGGTTCCCATCCCGTCCTCTCCCTGGATAGTGCAGGGGGAAGGGAGGCGGGAGCTGGGAGGTTCGTTGTCCTGGTCTGGGAGCCATCACACGTGTAAAAACGACACAAAGCTCCGGTTACAGCGATACAGTGCCTAGAACGTAGGCAATACTAACAACTTATATGTCTATAGTTTGCTGCTGTGCCCACTGCACATACGATGACGGTGTTAATTTTTAACACCTACCCAATATAACATGTATAATGTAACATAACATAGCATAATGCATGTAAAACATTCGTTAATAAGCTTACAGTACTCGGGCTACCTGTTTGTTTCTGGCAACAGTCAATATGTGATTCCCTGCAGGAAGAGTTGGTTTTTCCTACTGTACTCCTACTGTACCTACAGCTAGTGTACTTAACATCTTAGCTGAGTGGACACATGTTGGAGATTTAGCTTGTCTGTTTGCTGAAATATGGACGTCTCACAAGTTTTGTTAGTTTTCTGCTGCATGGTTTTGTGATTCTGCAGAAGAATGTATTTGAATGTATCGAGAAGAGAGTTTCATAGCTGAAAACTGTAAAAAATAACGGTAGGTTACAACAAAGAAAATTTAACACTTTTCCTAGACGTTCCTAATTTTATCATGTGAAATTTTTTACTTCTGGTAGCACCAAACGTATTTCTACTGAGGGGTACAAGGTGGTATAGTGGTCAGACTACTCGCTCCCCACCGAGCCAGGGTTCGATTCCCGACGGGATCACTCGGATTTTCGCACGCGGGAAATGTAGTGGACGTTAAAGACTGCAACGCTGTTTTCCCCGTCGAACACTCCCGATGTCTCCAGTGCGACTGGGTGGAGTTTAACCGAAACTAAACAACAGAAACGGCTGACTGCTGCTGTGTTAACAACGATGTTCTCCACCTTGATGATACCTGATGTGAAAGTGCTGTTGCGCGGGATTTGTCAATGCAGGGATACACCATTAACTGGTGGACGGATACCCACGTTACGTTTTAATGTAATACCGCAAATTTGTGGACAAAAATAAACGTGGTATATGAAGAGACTTTTCCCTAGGGGACACGTGACACTTGGCTGATTTGAGTAAATGCCGTCGTAGTTAAACAAGAACTGCTTATGCATGCAAGGAAGCGAACCAAAGTAGGGCTGCAGGTTTGAAAAGCTGTCTTCGTGACAGACTTATTGCGAGTCGCAAGCAAAACGTGTCTTGTATTGTGAAATGGCGTTTGCACGCGCTCGGTTTATTCTCGCACGGAGTTTTTTTTTCCTCTAGCGCTAGGGCAATATTTCACAGCGTCTGTGTTCCGTTATATTTTTGCTCAGTCTAACTGGCTCCAGGGTCGCCTCGGTAGCCTCTCAAGATGCCATCATTGTGGTCAGAGTCACGGTCCGCCGTCAGACGCCTAATTACACGTGCGCTTGTCGCCGATGCAGTTTCTCTCGGAACTTGCTTCCGCCTGTTTAAGACGTTACCTAATCAAGACCACGTCTTCGCTGCGGGGAATGTACACTGACGAGCCAAAAAAAAAACTGGTATAGGCGTGGGTATGCAAATAACAGAGGTAAGGAACCAATCAGAGTAACGCGATGCGGTCGGCAGATAGATTGGTTACTGCTGCTACAATGGCAGGTTATCAAGATTTAAGTGAGTTTGAACGTGGTGTTATAGTCAGCGCATGAGAGATAGGACATAGCATCTCCGAGGTAGCGATAACATGCGACACCCCACACGTCGAGAGTTGCTACCGAGTGGCTCCAGGAACACTCTTCTGACTCTAGACACTTCCATTGGCCACCTAAATCACCAGACGTGAACATTATTGAGCATATCTGGGATGCCTTGCAACGTGCTGTTCAGAAGAGATCTCCACCGCCTCGCACTCCTATGGATTTGTGGACTGCCCTGCAGGATTCATGGTATGCATTGCCTCCTGCATACCTTAAGACATTAGTCGAGTCCATGCCACGTCGTCTTGCACTTCTGCGTGCTCGCGGGGGCCATACACGATATTAGGCAGGTGTGCCAGTTTTTTTGGCTCTTCAGTGTACTAGTGTGACCCCTTGGAGGTGCACAATACATCAACGTGCCGACATCGGCTGTTAATGAAGCTCACTCGGACTCTCACAGCACACTATTCTTTGCACGTTTAAAGTGCAGTGGGCGCTATTAGTTTTTCCCTCGCGTATCGTCCAGTCACACGACGAGTGTTGTGGGTTGCCTGCCTGCCAGGCTTCTCACCTTCTGTTTGAAATTTAAACATGGATTTCTCGCAAACGGTTCACCTGAGTGTTCCAATAATGAATGCATTTCACCAGTTGCCAGGCGTTCTCGAACTGTTACAGTTTTCCTGAATTCAGTATAGTTTCTGGCACTTTAGGCCCGATTAAGTCCATTAAAAACTCGAATTCAGATGGCGACATTCGAGTGAACTTATATTGTCCGGAACCCGACTGAAAGTTTATGTCTGATAACGTCACACCACTATAAGCATTTCTATTCTAATATATATAACTGTGTGTGCCACCACCACGGTGATTTATTTTTTATTTATTTTTTCCTTTCGTATTTTCTAAGGAATAATGAATGATAATGTACAATGCTGCAGCCACTTTAAATCCACGATTCCACATTCACAGTCTAGCGATAACTGGAATAGCTTTTAAGTAACGGCGGA
This sequence comes from Clitarchus hookeri, assembly GCA_002778355.1. Taxonomy (NCBI): domain Eukaryota; kingdom Metazoa; phylum Arthropoda; class Insecta; order Phasmatodea; family Phasmatidae; genus Clitarchus; species Clitarchus hookeri. Next base: position 192,235 of record NQII01004622.1, on the reverse strand, counting down.
GAGTAACAGGTGCGCGAGAAACGCAGATCATCATACGGGGTCCCGCACCGAAATTTTGGTAACGGGTTTTCTGTAACGAGGTTCAGTAACAAATGCGGACGCACCTTTAGTGTTCACTACTTGCTATTTGCTATATGCTGTTCACAGTAAAGTAAGCACTTTTGAGGCCCTAGTTACGTTTTCCTTTCAGCCATTTGTTATCCTTTGACCACCTTTTAAAATAAATATTGCAATGCAAGTAATAAACACAGTCTGTATATTCCACCGCACTCGGAAGTTTACGTCCAAGACTAAATGAAATATATTTATTGGCTATTATTCCACGCGAGAGGGTTTTCAAAAGTGCTCACTTTGCCGTGAATAGCTTATACCTCCATAGAGGCCACGAATCTGCCACGTCAATCGATTGGCTTGCTTTTCTTGTTCCAGCGCAGATGCTGATTGTGTTAGCGCAGATAGAACATATTCCCGAGTACAACGGTAATATTATAATAAAAATATAACAATGTAATTGTGAGAGGGCAGTGGTATTCCTCTCGGCTTCCTCTTTCTTAGTGGCTTCCGCGATAGGCAGGGGTATTTTAATTATATATTGCAAATATAAAGGTTGTTTCAGTAATACATTTATTATGAATGCAAGGAGTTTGGCTTCGAACACGGTTCTTCTCGCACCATAAACGCAATACTTCAACGAGCCAGGCTATCGAGGATATCACTCCCAATATCTATGAAACTCGTCATTGGCGACTATGCTCGTCGAGGAGCGCTAAGCCGCGACACAGAATTCACCATTAAATTTCAAATTTAAGTCCGGAAAAGTGCGACGGCGTTGGGAGTAACACCTGTTGATACACTCGACTACACATCATCACTTAAGCGGGATTTGAACCGTTGTGTCTGAAACTGAAGTCTTGAAACAGTACTTGGCCAAAGACGCAGGCTCATTCTCTTGTCAAAATTTCAATTATAATTCGAGGCAAAAATTTCTATCTTCACACAAGCAGAAATAAGTTAGTTCGCGATGAAACGGCGACAGTATTAAGCCTTGATTCTGAAAATAAAATAGTTTCGGTCAAAATTAAGAAAGTCTTCTTGCAATGTAACGCAAGTTATTGCACAACTTTCTGACCAGAAAAGTAAGTTTTCGGCTGGAATCAGCGAGGGTAACAAGTAGATGGTATAATCATGCAATAAACAGCAACGTCGATTAACCGAGTAAGGAGACTTATAAAAGAAAAAAATTAGTATTGTTAAAAATGTTTTTGAAAAAAGTTACCACACATTTAGTTTTTTAATGTCCATATCGCAGAACAAATATAGAAAATGAATATCAAAACCAATTTTTATAATTTTTTTTACATGCGAAGTGTAAATTTTTTTAAATACAATTAAAAATGTATAAATTAAAAAATAAGAATATTAAGATCAAATAAAATCTTACGAATACTGCGAAGCATTTACACGCATCACTCATCAGTTCTTGCAAACGACAGCGTTACTTTCTTAGCACTTTAAGCATTATTCATGACTGCTGAATTTATTTCATTTCTTACTTTCAACTACTTCGAACCTCAGCAAACAAACTCTTTAGGAGCAGGTCATAATTTACTTAGTTTGTTTTAACGTTGCCTACGTCATTGTTTTCAAGAACGATCGCAACTTATGTCAATTAATTCATTAATCTTCTTTAAACGAAGTGCGTACTTTCATGAATTGAATGATATTCAAAAACATCAAAGCATTATTAAAAAAATAATTCACGGCAAAGAAACCATTTGCGATTTACAGTTAGCAAGATTTCCTTTTTCATTCTAGTGTCAGTCCGTCTCACTACTTACTGCTTGAATGCTTTACCGTATTTGGCATTAATTTGGTTATTTTGTATTGTGAAAATACGCGGTGGTGGGGGGAGGTGTTTTGGAGGCGGCCACAATGACATATGACTTCCTTGAATCTTCATAGGCCTACATTATAAAACCAGACGAGGTGGCTGAGTGGAAACACACCGGATTCACATTCAAGAGGACACGTGTTCGATTCATTGTACAGCCACTACGATTTAGATTTTCCAAAATCACTCTAAGCCGATGCTTGTTTCTTAATACAGAACATGGCTGTGAGTCTCTGATGACCTGAATGTCGATCTTCCTACCAGACCGTGGCAGTTTCCTTTCCCATTCATTATCTTCCGGGCAGCCGGGTTGTTTACAATGAAGCCACTGTCGACGAGACGCCAGGTCGTACATACCTACACATTCTACAAAATTCAGGGCAAAAAGAAAATAGGAAATTTTTTTGATAACTACAAGCTTAGCTACTGACATGCATCACGCCACGGGAATACGGTCGCTGTTGTGATGAAAGGTTGCGTTAGTGGCTGTGAAATACCTGCCTCGAAAACAGACAGGAACCTTGCAGACAGCGCCTGCAGGGATGGTGGGCAAAGCAGGAGCATAACAGACTTTACGACTGAAATGATGCGCGAACAATGCTTCGTGCACTCTAGTTCATACACTAAGCTGCATCACTACCAACGTAATCACTGGTTTTACTGCTCATTCCCGCCTCGCTTCTTATTACCACGCCGCAAGCTTAACGTTACGTCTCCAGGCGTTTCTTTGGCCCTGTTATGTGATCGCTGATCTCACAACTGGTGTTAAGAAATCTGATCGTTGATTATCTACAGAAGATGGGGAACGAGAGCGACGCTAAGATCTAACATAAACTATTTTAGGATACGTATAAAAACTCTTCAAGAATCTCCGAGACTAATATTCTGGCCAGTAGAAGGTTAAGTACCACAGACAACCAAGAGCATGCTGCAATGATATATTTCAAGTCACACACTGAGAAAAAGATTTAGTTGAAGATACAAAATAAATTTTTTTGAAAAGTACTTGTTTACAATGAACAGTATTTTGTCCATTCAACTAACCTACTGTTGCCATAAACATCTGCATGAGTTTCTTTGATCCAAATATATTGCTGGGCAAAACAATTATTTGGTTGTTCCAACATCATCTGTACGTACCTATGTATTATACACAACTACTTACAAGCACGTTTAACTGATCAGTTTGGTTACCGCAAACATTATAAATATTACGGTAAAGTCAAACCGATGTTTCGTTTGAAACGAATAAGCATAAGTTTGTGTGGAAAAATCTGGTCTCTATCATTACAGAATTTGTTGCCGCAACAAAATCAGATTTTTCCACCACTGCAATTTATATGTTTATATGTTTGGCTGAAGGGTATTCGGGTCATTTAACTGCCTTCGTCAGAGAATACGGTCCGAGAGTTTGTTTGTAATTTTTGTGAAAATTAGGGTAGAAACAATGTTCGTTAATTCATTTATGCATAATCATCATATAAACAATCCCAAATGAAACAATTTCAACAGGAAAAAAGAGTAAAGCTGTAAAACTGGAAAACATTATCTTACATTTCCTATATTAGGACATGATGTATTTATGAACACTAACTTAGTTGGTAATCACGTTATCCGAGGTTACTAAGAAGTAGAATTTGAAAGTAAGTTCCGGGCTCAGAACATGTTCGTGATCTCACTTTTTTATGATAACCGAACTTGTTTAATATATGCTGAGCCAAACAAATCTCTAGTTGAACCACCAAATCTTACAAGTTTGTGACAACCAAGTACGATATAAGTTTAGAATCTAAGTTTTTTGAGCAAAATTATTTTATTTTAACTAGTAGGTGTTCTGAGACCACACCAAAGAGTTTACAATAGTGTATAATTAAAATTGTATAAAAAAAGATTTGGTTTTAGCAACAAAAAATTAATCGTAGTTGCCCTTGTACAAACAATTAATTTCGTTGCACCAAACAAACTTTGTTTTATTCAACATAAACTTTTTCTCAGCGAAATGTTAAAAACCTAGTAAAACACATACCAATTTTTTCCTTAGTTATCATGGCGAAAGGTGAAAAAAG
>NQII01004622.1:124789-177824 GCA_002778355.1 Clitarchus hookeri | reverse complement strand
GGGATGGGTGACAGAAAGGAATGATAGAAGGCAAGAGAGAAAAAAGAAAACCAGTAGGAATATGAGAAAACAAAGGGATAGAGCGGGCGTAGGCGGGAATCGAAGATGGCGGAGACGAAGGCAAGTTGGCGGGTTGACTGGTGTGTGCGCGATTAGCATATTTGCGATTAGTATATGCACAGTTGGCATATATGAGTGTGTTTTGTATTGCTGTCCTTAGCATATGCGTACTTGACATATGGTCGTAGAATATATACTTGTAACAAGGTAGTGCATGAAGTTGCATGACTGGGCCATGAACTACAACGTTATTCAGACAAGATGGATGGTGCTTGCATGGAATGACAGAGCGTGAATGTCAGAGTGACACCATAACCCTTCATCCCCAAAATAGAGTCATCGATCCACATTGTGGAGTCATGCTATTTTCGAACAGGGTGACTAATAAAAATTTGGATAAAGAAAATGTGTGTGGAAATTTGCTGGTTTCGAGGGAAATTCGGGAAATTTTGGGAGAAACTATGGTGATTTTGAGCGTTTGAGGGAAAAAGGGAATTTTTGATGGGAAGAAGGGAAACAAACGGAAATCCAATATGGTCGCCGTGGCTTCTGGCTCCTCGCCAAGATGCCAGGTCAGCCCGAATCCCAATTTCCTTGTTACTTATATGCTTCCTACATTTTGGAAACTTGTTTCAATAGGCCCTTTCCTGTATCAGCACCTCTCTTAAAACCTCGCTGTTAAGAGCCACCCAAATCTCTTCACTCTTCTATATCAGCACCTTAATACTCCTGCCCACAATGCAAGGTCAGTCAGGACTTAACCAACAAAACAGTTTTAGGATGAACTGGAGGGCCGCTTGCGTGCCAAGCTCACCCGGCCAACAGCCAAACGTAAACTTTTTACCGTGCTAGAGGAAAAATGCAAACATACTTCGCCAGGTGTGTATCAGAACCTAGACAAGATCATACGGAGAAGGGTTGAAGTTGTAATTACAGCAAAGTGAGGTCCAATATCCTCCTAGTTTAACGTTTGGCGCACTTGGAACCAACACCAATGAGAGTCCAGCTACTTTTAACCACTTAATGTAAATGTAAATAACAGCCATTAATATTGCTGGTGTAGTTCCTCAATAATGCGGTGAAGTGAAGTGATTTGCGGGACCATTAGGGTGACACGAGGTGGAAATGGGGCAGCACTGGAAGTCAAGTATGGAGAAAATGGGAGATCCCCGATAAAACCCGCCGACCAGTGGCATGGTTCAGCACGGTTCCTACGTGTGAAAATCTGAAGCGATCCCGCCGGGAATCTAATCCAGTTCACCTAAGTGAAAAACCAAGTACTGTAGTCACTACACCGCCACGGCCGCTCCTCAGTAATGACGTTATGTTCTGAGCTTAAACCTGGTTTGCAATACCACAGTTTGGCGGCGGCTTCTGTAACCCACGGCGAGAAGATGGTTCTCTGGACGACATGACTGCTCAGGGCTCGTTGTGGTCCAGCATTGAATTGGCGAGTGATGTGCTGCACTGTGGCTTGACTATTCGTCCTAATCAACTGAGCTTGCCGACGGCGACCCCTGTCAGCGATACACTATGGGCCACAACAGTTGTCCATGGCGGCGTTGATATTACTCGACTCCACGAACTCACGGTACACTCTTCACTCGGTGGCCCCTGAAAACCCCAGTGCTTGCACGATGTTGGAGATGGAGTGCCCCATACTTCTGGCCCAAACGATCTTGCCACGATCAAATACACAGAAATCTAGTTTCTTCCCCACTCTGTGCTCAGCTGTTATTCAAACGGCCAGTAGAAGGTCTGAAGATATCCCAGTAATTTGTGGCTGGACATTATTCAATTAGACGAGGTAACCACAGAACCATTTCGCCAACACGACAGGTGTGTCTAATTCAACTGCTCACGAGTGTAAGTTTAGTCATGTTAGAAATTTTTCTGTTTATGCATATTCCTTTAGAAGGTTGTATGGAACTGTGCGAATAATTACAAATCTTGAGCTTAAGAAATAATTCTGAAATATGAAATCATATTTTTCAAATTATTTCGTAAATTGTATAAAATGGCATTTTTTTTTCGATAGTACATACTTTTATAGCTTTCCTACGCGGGCTTTCAAATAGTATCATATGCAGCAAAATTATAAAAAAATTGTTTTATAAATAATACACTCTTTAAAATATGAAAAAAATTTAATTAAAATACTTTAAGTATCAAACGTAATAACTGATAGTAATGTTAGTAATTCCCGGCTTTGTTGTTAATTCATTTTATTACTATTAAATTTTTTCACTATAAATTTCTTTTATTAGTAATTTTTATTTCAATTGTTCATTATGCAGAATTTTGTATGAGACTACTAAAAAAATAATGTTTGTTTGTTCTGCTCTGACAGCAAAAGGAGCTGTAACTAAAGCGTGGATGCGCTCTTTCTCCCCCTCCTTATTTTCTTGCTGTCAGCCACTATTTCTTCTGGTCTTTTTCTCTCTATCTTTCACGGCCGAGTTCGTGAGCAATTCTTCAAACTTGTCAGAATTGAGAAATAATAACCAGCGAATACGATAGCTGAACGACCTCCCAACAGGCTTCATGATTAAGTCGTCGAAATATTGGCGTGCAAGGATGAGGCCTTAACTTTGCTTCTTATTTGATGTATTTCTTAGTAATTGGTCGCGGCATAGAACTAAGTTTAGAAACTCCTGACGTTGTTTACGTCATCCGATGAAATAACTATCAATATCTTCCGAAATATTCCCACTTAGTTTGAGTCACAATATTCTGATTGTTGGTAGTTTGTCAAAAATAACTTAGTAAGTAAAACTTGGGTGAAAATACGGTTCGCAGGAATTATGAATGAAACATTCACAATCAAACAAAAGTAGGGTTTATTAAAATTCTTCTTAGTAGCCAATATTTTGTCGCCTATAATCTTTACACATCAGTTTTATGCTCAAAGATCACTTACTTATAGTTCTATATTAATCATTTATATAATAACGCACCTCTTCACGTTTTTCTTACTCAAATCCGCATTGAATTATTCGACGTGAATTTTGCAGCGTAGCTCAACTGAGTTATGCTAGATATATCAATAAATGAAGTTTATTTTCTTTGTAGAGTAGTTCAAATCTTATTACCTACCAATATAGGCAGCATATAATAAAATAAATTACTGTTTATAGCGGTACATTGGGTGGAACTTTAAAGTGAAGGTTTACGCAAGTTGTGCGTCCCTTGAAAAAGTGATACCCCTTCAGAATTTTAACTGGCATAATTAGTGGTGAAGTTAAGGAATTTCACCTTCTCTTAAACTAAAACACACACATTCAGATATACGTTTGTGACTACCACAAGAAATATAAATTAAAACAAAAACTAAAACACAAAGTTTAATAAAATACGGCAATAAGACAAAACGTTTCAAAATAACTTTTAATTTCGTGAATATCTGTCACAATTTAAGAATTATGAATGAAATTAAACACTCAATACACAAATAAGCATAAAACCGCCATAAAACTGAATGTCAAAGAACAACGCTATTTTTCTTATAATGCTAAATTCATTAAGTTTGACGATAATGTAATTACACATACGTACAGAAAGTCTTTAGATATTACAACATTTTAAAAAACACAAGTGAAGGAAATAATAACAGAGTCTTACTCCCCCAAATGTTTTGCTTACATTAAATTCATTTTTAAATTAAGTTTAAAACTGCTTAAGTTGGAACAAATTTTCATATCATTGGACAGATTATTCCAAAACCGAGCACGAGACAAATAAATTCCCACAAATTTTTTCATTATGATCTATCCTCGTAGGGAATTTCTTAACCTGACTGATTAAAGAGGATCGGTTGTATTTTTCAGTTTTCTTAACCATATTATCGTGTACTGAGTTTTATTAACATTTATCTGCAACCCATTAATCAAGAATCATTCGACTATAGTCCATTCGAGTTTACTTCTGACTTTTCTGAAGCCCAGCTAAAGCTCTACTTCCCGGAATTCCTCCGCCTCGTGCAAACAACGCGTAACCTAAAATTGCACCGTAGGGACAGCGCACCAAATTCATGTGAACTCGCAGAGCAACAATATTTTGCATAAGAACTATTTATACAAGGCAATAACCAACACACCTGTTCTCTCACTTCTTTACATATTTATTATTAACTAGCTTACCCGACCACGCGTTACTGTGGCATAAAAGATTTTGGTTCTATTCATTTCTGTGAAATTAATTGAAATAAATATATATATATATATATATATATATATATAAGTATATGTATATATGTAAAACAACATTGAGAACAACAAACTGAAATGTTCAAACAGACAGCTGTCAATAAAGGCGCTTCCTGACGCGAAAGCATGGTAAAAATGAGCTTTTTGCAGATTTTAGTACCTTTGCAGGTAATACAGATTAAAAAAGAAAGGTTTACAAACACTCGCGGGAACGAAAGGAAGGTTTATAAAAAAACAGAATGAAAATAGGTTGATTTTTTTGGGAGTTATACGCGTCCAAACAAACGAACACAACATATATATAGATTAAATATTAAAATGTGTAAGTAAACTATGTGTAAAATGTTTAATTTAAATAAAAAATTAGGTATTTTTATGTTAACAGAAGTATAAAATGCTTATGATGCATGTCATATTTAGGAAATAACCAAATGCCTCAAACATGGGGTAATTTTTCAAAGGTTAGATTCGTAAAGTGTGAAGAAACCGCGAATAGACTATATATCAAGCAAGTCAGTGTTCACTTTATCGACGCTGCTGTTTAATCTACTCGTCTTATCACTTACTTGAAAGTTGTCCGCATACGAGTGGTAGTTCACATACTGCAAAAACGCCGGTAAATCGCTAATGAGCCACGGGGGACACTGCACGACACACTACGCAAACTAGAAACATAATGGTTTAATTTAACGCATTATTTACGTTCAGTTAGGAATGACTGAAACCACTGCACAACAGCGACGGAAAGACGGAAGAAGGTAGACATTTTCCTCAAGAGCAATTTATGATGGACAGTATTAAACGCCTTACTGAAGTCAAGCATAATTAAAACATTAGGGTTTATGTCATCCATAACCTTTCTTACATGATCTGTAATATGCATTGTGTTTGTAGCAGTGTTTTGCTTACTCCGAAATCCTGACTGAAATGGAGATAAAATGCCATTTTTAAAGTAAAACTGTTTGTGAACAATATATTAAAGGACTTTTGATGACGCTGGTAGAATACTTATCAGTCCATAGTCTGTGAAACTACTGAGGGATTCTACTTTAGAAAATTCCCTTACATAATGAAATTTCCAAAGACTTGGGGAAAAGCCAAGCTTTCAGCGAGTAGTTGAATTTACCCGTGATTGTACCAATTACAAAGTAAATATTTTGTTATAGCCTGTTCACGGTAAAATGAGCACTTTTGAGGCTCTAGTTAAGTTTTTACTATCGGCCATTTTGCATCCTTACACCGCTTTTTAGAATAAATTAAAATTTAACAACGCACGAATAATCTTTAAAATACTTGGAATTCAACGCACAATACAACATTTGTGAACTAATTAAGTTATAAAGCTATGCTGGTAATTTCAAATGTTGCGTTACTTTACTACCGTAAAATCAGCAGTTTCTTGAGACAAAAGACTGGCGGTAACTCAAACTTTACGTCTTCTACTTCGTTAAGTAATGCTAAGATAAATGAACAAGATTTTGCCGAAGTAAGTAATTGGCCTATTTACTACTACTTACGTACGGAAGCAATTTTTATAAGGTAGTTATAAAGTAAACACGTGTGTTAAAAAAATCAGAAGGAAATCACAACGAGATTTAATAGTATTCCGTCGATTATTTCCTGAGATATAACGTAAGCATTTAACAATAACATTTTGGTAGCAGTTTCTTAAAAACTGGTAGACGATTGAATATAGTATGAATATAGTAATTCACTCAATACGTACAACGCCACGTCAAGATAGGTTTAAATCAGTTTAATAATACAGGGATATGGTACACAATAATACTGTACAAGAATAACACCCCTGTTTTGAAAAAACGAGACTAATTCATAAAACTTTTAAAAGACCTACGGAGTACTGTTTGCATGCAGATTTGGCGGGGATAGAGCGAGAAGTTGCTGAAATATATAAGTATATAGTTTGACTTTAAATTTCCGGTTATATTTTGTCTACATTTTATATTTAAAATGTCATCGGTTACTGTGTTTAACGCCCACAATAAAAACAGCGTGCTAATCTGCTTTCCGTTTGGTTTTGTTGTTTCATAGGTATCAATAGCAACACAATCGTAACGAGATAAATATCTATAAAATGAAGCACTTGCAAACTTAAAATAAAACTTTTAGAACAATAATTGTTTAGGTAGCGCCATATCCGAACGTGGGGGAAAAAGCGAAAATACGAGTGTCTGCCTTTTGTGGTTACTGTGTGTAATGTCAACATGCAAATTTTGGTTCATACCTATTGAATGGTACCTGAGAAATGGCATAACACTAAAGAGTACTGAAGTTCTAACACTGCCTGTGAATAATAATACACACTGGTCTTTCGTATGACAGTGTTATTTCCACATTTCCTACTGTCACTCCACGTGAATGGTGCTGGAGCTCTGCTTACAATTGCCTTTATTGCCTTTTTTATCTGCCCCAATGGACTGTACTGTGCAAGACGTTCATTCTACACCAGAGAGCAAAAAAAAAAAAAAAAAAAAAAAAAAAAAACCAACAACAACCTGGTACACCTGCCTAATATCGTGTAGGACCCCCCGAGCAAGCAAAAGTGCCGCAAGACGACGTGGCTTGGACTCGACTGATGTATGAAGGTATGCAGGAGGCATTTAACACCATGATTCCTGCAGGGCAGTCCACAAATCCAATCTGCGCCAATTTGAGAAAGGGTGGCACGTCTGTCACGTTTAATGATTCTCGTCAGTCGTCGTTTGTCCCGGTTTTTCACGATCTTTTTCCGGCCACAGCGATGTCGAAGATGTGATGTTTTACCGGATTTCCGATATTCACGGTACACTCGTGAAATGGTCGTACGTGAAAATCCAAATGTTGTCGCTACCTCGGAGATGCTATGTCCCATCTCTCGTGCGCCGAATATAACACCACGTTAAAACTCACTTAAATATTGATAACCTGCCATTGTAGCAGCAGTAACCGATCTAGCAAACTTTGCCAGACGCTTGTTGTCTTATATAGGCGCTGCCGACCGCATCGCGTTACTCTGATTGGTTCCACACCTCTGTTATTTGCATACGCACGCCCACACTAGTTTTTTTGGCTCTCCAGTGTATATCTAACCACTGCGACATTCTCCACAAAAAAATTTCGTTTTAGCGAGAAATTACGACGAACAATAAACTACCACTTCGATTTTGTTTGCAAGTAAAATATGTACTTATTCTTCTTCGAACATGCAACTTTATTGATAGACTGTTTCCATTCAACTGAAGTAAATGCCATACTTGAAATCTCCGATAAAAGGGAACACACAGATGACAGCATCAATGTTCCTTTCTCTAAGTTAGCGAACCACATAGACAGGGAAACTCTGAAGCGTATTTCCAACGCAAGTATTTACGCTTGTTTCACTATTAAAAACGTGTATAGGCTATTCACGGTAAAGTGAGCACTTTTGAAACCTCTCTCATGGAGAACAATAGTCAATAAATATATTTTATCTTAGCCTTAATCCTTAACTTGCGAGTGCGATCCAATATACACAATGTGCGTATTACTTACATGGCAATATTTATTTAAATACGTGATTAAATTATAAAAAAAATGGCTGAAAGGAAAAAGCAACTAAGGCCTCAGAAGTTCTCACTTTACCGTGAACAGCTTTTACATATAAAAATGAAAGTAGTTATTCTATTTGCTACGGTCCAAGGTCATTGTGTACATAAACAGCCCCGGTGTACACGATGACCATGAACAGCGTCATAAAGTGTACCACCTGCGTTCAGTTTTGTACATGGTCGTTGTGTTCATGTTGTTCATCGTGAACTGAGCCGTAATACGACGTACATGTGCAAGTTGTACATGAACTAACAGGCGAAGTGCCGTATAAAACATACCAATAAGCCTCCTGGAATTATAACGAAACGAAGTGATTACCCAGTAATATGAAAGCTAGCAGTGTTATAAACTTGCGTGAAGCTCAGTTACAGCCTATGAGGTTGAGCATCAGTTGTGACCTGTCCACTCTCTCGTCACTACCGTATCAAAAAATACGTATCAAAATATTCAAAGTTGCAGGATGAGCGTGTGCTCAGATTTACTTTTGTTCCAAGTTAATCGCCTTGCAAAATTCGTAAGTTAATATGCCCCATACTCTGCTGCTTCGAATACTTTTATACTGTATTATTATAATTCTGACTTATAAACTAAACAAAAAGAATAAAGTGCTTCAAATCAGTGCAAACAGTAAAACAAGTCATCCAAAAATGTCTGGCCATAAAATTCATAGTACCTCAGGATGTTAATCACACAAAGTGAGGCAAAGAAATTCGTCAAGCTTCTTAAAAATGATATGAATGTGGAACGGAACTTCAAGGTCATACTGCAACATGTTGAGCTAGGTAATCACATTTTCGCTAGTATAATGCCACAGCGCTATTTTTTGGTTCATGTCATAATCGCGTTTCTTTCAACACCAAAATATCTTCACAAATTTTTAACCCAGAGCATCTCATATGCACTAATGATTTAGGCATGTGAAAGCGAACATGTTATGAATAACTTTCAAACTCAGAGTGCCGATGGGGCCGCGGTGGTGTAGCGGCTAGTGCGCTCGACTGCCACCTAGGCGAACTTGTTTCGATTCCCGACGGGGTCGCTCCCCGGGTGTCGCACGTGGGAATCGTGCCGGATGTCGCCGCTGGTCGGAGAGTTTTCTCAGGGATCTCCCGCTTCTCCCGCCCTTGCATTCCGGTGCTGCTTCATTCTCACATCGTTTCAACCTCATCGGCTCTCAATACCCCGAGTGCCAAAAATAATTAACGCACCTTTTCCCAAACAAGACGTAATTCGACATGTTTTTTTAGTGTTATAGAACGCAATTTACGTAACTGTAAAATGATTAACGTTTAACCTCAACTATTATGATTATGAAACTTCCAAGGCAATAAAATTTTATGTGTAAAATTACTTCTGTTTTTACCGTAATAACGACATCGTACCTTATAGTATAATTTCGTTTTTAGGATGAATTGTCTCAAAAGCATTTTTTTGAACTTTCTGATTTTCGTTAAATTAATTTCGCAGTCCAGTCCCGAGTGTAGGCATGGCAATGAGACAAATAGTTTTTATCTACTGTAAAAACTGGATCCCGAAATATTGTTTTCATTATTAGTACAGGAAATATTTGTTGTATGCCGTCAGTCAAATATTAATATTTAAATAATGGTGGAAGTTTGTAGTTACTTGCATTCAACTGGCGAGGGATTTAAAGCTCACCGAATGTAAATTTGATGAGACGGATCAACCATTTGTTTAAATATGAATTTTCAACTGCTGGTCTATTGTTTGAAAGGAGAGCTGATTGCATTTAGAAGATGCATATACGTATACATAACTTATTTGGTAACATTTCAAATCAATGAAGTGGGCACGTCTACAATCACGAACTAATTCACAGATAGTGTATTACGCCCATGACGTCACACCGACTTGTCTCAGCCTCATGCGAGTTGCTTGCAGCGCGTACGGTCCGTTCGCGATTGTTTGATTTATTCGTGGTTATATAAATTATATAATTTCATGACTTTTAAAATAAAATTTTATTTGAACCTGGCGGCACTTTTAATGTAATTGTTGTGCTACCTTCAACTATTTTGAAACATTCTCGAGTTCCACTTATATATTATTTAAATGTTAATTTTTAAACCAGTAGAATGTTGGAAATAATGTGAATTCGTTATTAATGGCCATTGTATACAAAACGAAAGTAAATAATTAGATTATAAATACAGAGTTATATGTAGTGTTGCCCACGTCTATCATATACAGTTCACTACGCTTTACTGAATGCATTTACGATAGACGCATTTTACTCTTCATTATTCAGTGGATTCTATATATTTTTCTCGTTAGTCATTATTTGATTTTAGCAAAGGTTTTTATTTCATTTTGCCCAAAAAATTGGGGAGGGTTACTGCCACTAGCAAGCTTATAAAAAATATTAAACGTGAATAAATTGAGATTTTTAGACATTCGCCATAGAGATGCATAAAAAAACATGACTGAAAACGAAAAAAATACATGCTTAAAAAAGATAAGTAACCTGTGGACGAGAAAATAAATATATGTATACAACACTGGAAAATTCCAAGAGGAAATAGAGTCAAAAAACAGAACAGCAACTAATTACGAAAAATATCTACTTACACATATAAAATAAACACAACGAAGAAACTAGCACAAACACAGCAGTTTTTTTTCTAAGTGTCCAAAAATCTCAATTTGTTCATCCACCCTCATTGCACTACTCATTCTAAGAGCACAAATATTAGACGTCTCTAACAATGTTCTTATGTATTTTTTGACCGAAGATACAAAACATGACATGACGAGTCTGTTCACGTAATAACAGTATTTGTTTTCATTAATCTGTAACTCAATTTTAATTATTAAGGAGATATCTGCTGAGCTAAGAAACACTTCCTGAAACACTTCCTGAAACACTTCCTGAAACACTTCCTGAAACACTTTCTGAAACACTTTCTGAAACACGCAGCTCGGTTACAGGAAGCAGCGCCGTTCACAGTCTACCAACGCGCGTGTCGTGCCCTGATACCTCCGAGGAAGAAACCCCATCCACGTCTGCCTATCAATAAATATTACTCCTGCAACCTGCTTGCTCATGCCAAGCGACCAAAGTCTAGTTCAGACACGTTTGTCCGAGTCAAAAACAAACGTTCGCGAAACTTCCCGACGAACACACGAGTTAGGTGAAAAGACGTGGCTAGTAGTTGATCAAAGTTAGAAATATTACGTACAGGCTGCTCTAATGTTTGCCGCACTACCCAGACGAATCGCACTACCAGCTGTGACAGGAAAACATGGAAATAAATGAGTTTTTTGGTTTAGCTTTTTAACCTCTACAGACAATGTTTAATTAATAAACATTTACAGATTACACCCCGAGCCATGGCATGAAATATGAACCAGTTGCAAATGTTGTCTGCGATTGCATGAAGTTTACGATGGCAATGCTCTCGGATGCGCTTGCTGGCAGCATCGCATTCGCATAGGCCAAATTATATTCATGCACTCTGTATATTAGTTTCTCCTCCACCCCCCCATCCACTTCCAAGTAATCTAGTCAGCCAATCATCTCAGATTAACGTGATCGCAGATCTATAAATCATGCCATCCGCGCACTTGGCAAATGGGGCCCATCTCATGATAGGCAAGGGGCGAGGGAGGACAATGGAAACACACTCATGATATAAGGACCTGCCTAAATGACAACTTAAATTGTGTTCAGGGAGATTCAGGGATTGAGTTTGCGTTTAAAAAAATTTAGTAGTTACGAGAGAAATCTGTTTTTAAAAAATGAAGAAAGGAAGGAGTTTCGTACGCTGAGCCCATGAGTGCTGCCAGGTCGTCCCTACAGAGTGTTTGCTCGCCGTGGAAATGCCTGAAGAGTTGTTTTTTTAAGAATATTTTTTGACACAAATATTTTGTGAGAGAACCAGCTAACTTCTCAAAGAGGCCTGGAGCAAAATCCTGCACATGGATGACCCTGAAAGACTCGGGCGAAGTCTAGCGTAGCATACGTAACATATCTAAAGTATTTCCTAACATCTGGTACACAGTTCGCTGACAAACTTGTTACGTTTGCCGCTTGAAGTCCTGCGACTGCACGCAACGCGTCTGAGTGACTGCCCCTGCACGTATTCAGTGCCTTTGCCTAAAATGAAGGAGAGGTATTTACTGTACGTCGGCATCGGCACCACCGTTTGGCAGCCCTCATTCCAGTGACTTAGAAGTACAAAATGTGTCAGGTGTTATGTTCACTTTACTTAACTGGTTTTAAAAGATAGAAGTCATAACTAGATTAAATAAAAACAGTTTAATGTGATGCAAAGATATTTTAAAGAAATTAATTTGTTAGCAAGCAACAAAAAATAATTACTAATTTACTTATGTCCTAACTATTTAAATATTGGTGTTCAACGTACGTTAACAACAATTCTCTCTCTAATCTCCGATTGCTAACGATATACGATTCAGTAAGTACTGTACCAACATCCCGGATACAACCACCCGAGACTTGGCGAATCCTACCTGCAGCGACTTATGTCAAAGACAAGCTGGGACCAGCCGAGCTGGTATCGCAATACAGTTCGGACACTTGGCAATGTTGACTTAGTTCCGTAACCACTCATCTTCCAGACTTTGTATGTGCTGCTCAAGTGCACGCGCCACTAACAGAATGTTCCGCACGAGCTCGAGTGGAAGCTTTGCGAGAACTGGTATCAGAGGCTGAGTAGTTAGATAATGTATGTTCTAACGCAGCGTCTTGATAGGGCGCCGGGAGCCAGAAGCTTACCAAGGAAATGACAAGCCTCATGGCCGCCAGGGGAATGTGCGGGGGAAAAAAAATTTAAAAATTGGAACTTTTGAAATGTTAAGAATTTTTTTTNTCATGGCCGCCAGGGGAATGTGCGGGGGAAAAAAAATTTAAAAATTGGAACTTTTGAAATGTTAAGAATTTTTTTTAACTTTCGAAATATTAAATCACACTTTTGAAATATTAAGTTACTCTTTTAAAAACATTAATTTTGAANTTTTTTTTTAACTTTCGAAATATTAAATCACACTTTTGAAATATTAAGTTACTCTTTTAAAAACATTAATTTTGAAAAATAAATTTTTGAAAATAAATAAAAAAAGCGAAATTTTTGGAAATTTTTGGAATTTTGGCAAATTTTGGCACTGGCTGCCAATATGGCCGCCATCGAAGCGGAATGCAAACGTATGAGGTTTTTCATTTCCTTGGTAAGCTTCTGGCTCCCGGCTCCCTGTCAAGACGCTGCGTTAGAACATACATTATCTAGCTACTAGCCTGCAAGCAGGTTTGGAGTTTTCTATGGAATAAATAACCTGCCATACGGTACTTACTGTCTCACGAGTAAAATCGAGTGCGTTTGTTTTAGTTTTACTTCTGAAACAGTGGTTCCAGGACGAATTCCGCTTACAACTTCTGCAGTATTCGTTAATGCTGACAGTCTTGTTGTTTCCTTGTAATAACTGGAACTTTTGTGTTATATAAACACGAATGTTTTTCTATAATTTTCACGTGATACTGTTACAGCGTCAGTGCACATTTCCGCAGTTTAGTATTTATATATTTCTTTATTGTACGACTTGTTTTTACATGTCGCGAAGTTAAGGCAACACCACCTTATCTTCCTCTTAATTTACATGAAGTATAATAATAATACTAAAACAATGGAAATTAAACAATTAAACTAATCTGGATAGAATTAAAAAACGTACATACTAAAACCGCAAAATATCGAAATTATATCCACAGTAAATTTTTAAAAATTGTATGTTTAAAATTAGGATGTAAGTTTCAAAAATGGTAACTACCAACTGAACAAATCAGTAAAGGGAAAATATTCTTCTATTCTTTTTTACTGTCAAATTACTGTTTCACAATAAAGATTAACAAAATTAAAATTATTGTCAATACCACTCTGCACCACCATGTCCTCTGAATGGTTAACATTTCAAAGACGTGGGAAAACTTTCCGCTGAAAATTAAACACTACCAACCAATTAAAGAAAAAAGTCAGTGAAAACGGCTAGCAGTCGGCTAAATATTCCATATAAAGATGCATACAGATTCCATGCAAGCTTGCACGAAAAAAAANGAAAACGGCTAGCAGTCGGCTAAATATTCCATATAAAGATGCATACAGATTCCATGCAAGCTTGCACGAAAAAAAAATTTAAACAAACGTGATTCTGTGTTTAATGGAATTATATTCACCAAGTGTACGACCAGAAGCCTTGTTAAAGTGTAGCAGCACAGTTTATCAACACAACCCTTATCATTCCGGCGAGTTCTCCTTGCTTAANCTTATCATTCCGGCGAGTTCTCCTTGCTTAATCGCCAAGATCCTGTGATTCACTCCTTCAGCGTTGCTTAAAATGCAGAATAGTAAAAACAGTTAATTACAGTGGATTAAGCCGCTTAGGAGCAGAGTGGTGGGGTGGTTTTATCGCAGCATTAAAATACCCGTAGTGTTATACAAACACTATCCCGAGCGTCTGATTACCTCACGCGTCTAGATAGTTTACAAAGTGACTTAAAGTTTGGGTACTGCAAATACGGCTTAAAGACTTGCTCTTCCGTAAGTCCGGTAAGTATGAGGACTTCACTTTACACGTAACACGTATCACATTAAACTTTCACGTATTCGTTATACGTGGAATTTTCAGCAAAAAAAAAAAAAAAAAATCATTTCNGAAAACGGCTAGCAGTCGGCTAAATATTCCATATAAAGATGCATACAGATTCCATGCAAGCTTGCACGAAAAAAAATTTAAACAAACGTGATTCTGTGTTTAATGGAATTATATTCACCAAGTGTACGACCAGAAGCCTTGTTAAAGTGTAGCAGCACAGTTTATCAACACAACCCTTATCATTCCGGCGAGTTCTCCTTGCTTTCGCCAAGATCCTGTGATTCACTCCTTCAGCGTTGCTTAAAATGCAGAATAGTAAAAACAGTTAATTACAGTGGATTAAGCCGCTTCGGAGCAGAGTGGTGGGGTGGCTTTATCGCAGCATTAAAATACCCGTAGTGTTATACAAACACTACCCCGAGCGTCTGATTACCTCACGCGTCTAGATAGTTTACAAAGTGACTTAAAGTTTGGGTACTGCAAATACGGCTTAAAGACTTGCTCTTCCGTAAGTCCGGTAAGTATGAGGACTTCACTTTACACGTAACACGCATCACGTTAAACTTTCACGTATTCGTTATACGTGGAATTTTCAGCAAAAAAAAAAAAAATCATTTCGCTATTAAAATTGAAATTTTTGAAAATAAAATTGTACAGTAGTAAGATTTATGTTGCAATTTTTATGTAGCGAAGAACAGTCTCCAACATTTTGATGTTCGGGAGATATTCAAACTCAACTAAAGGTTGTTCACGGTAAACTGAGCACTTTTGTAGGCCCTGTTTAAGATCTACATATCGTAAGTATGTCTGGTAGTGTGTGTGTGTGTGTGTGTGTGCGTACGCGAGCGTGAGCGTGTGTGCGTGTGCGTACGCGAGCGTGAGCGTGTGTGCGTGTGCGTACGCGAGCGTGAGCGTGAGCGTATGTGCGCGCGTGTTTGCGTGTGCGTGTGTGCAAGACCTTTGTGTTTTTCGGTACCTACATCGCACCTACTGCGAATACAATGAGACTCTCTGCTGCAGAGGACAAACAGTTGATTGAGTTGGCCGCAGGGCACTCATTGTCTAATAGACGGAGAGATTTGGGCGGCTCTTAACATCGAGGTCTGGAGAGCTGTCTAACAGAAGTTTCGCAATTAATACTATGAAGTGAGCTCCCTTCCCATCTCTACACGAATACACTTCCACTAACTGATTTTCTAAATTTTTTGTATCAATCAGCAAACCTAGTCCATTTCTTAACGAAAACCCCCCGAGTCAGTCAACAATGAAAACAGTTTTTTTTTTCATTTCGTAAAATTAATTTCAAAATTTTCTGTTCACGACAAACACAGACGGCCAAAAAAATAGATCAAATGCCAGCATTCTGTGTTCTACGTTGCGCCTAAAGACAAATTGCTAAGGAAAGAAATCTTACAATAAGCTTCACAAATTGGGTGACAATTTTGAAGATCCTAGTATGTATAAAAGTGTAAACATTTTGGCAAAATTCGATCAAATCCTTTAAAATTTATAGACGAAGAAGATACACAGGTGAAGGTGACACATTTTTTCGAAATAAGATAATGCCCAAAATAAGAAATCAAACATAAGAAGGAATTCCATTGTGGTTCTTTACTAAAAAGAAGATAGCAATATTCATTACTGGCCCAACTTCGGTGTTACTCGTGCCGTTGAGAATCTCGCAAATATAAACATAATCTGGAACAAAAAAAAAAAAAACTAGTTAAGAACCCCGTTGTAGTTGCGATAGTGAAAAGCACCGTAGATAAGATGTTATCTCAAACATAGCAAATAAATTCGTCTCACAGCTGCCTTCTACCTCCCTTTCCCCTCAGCCAGGTACTGTCTTTCCACCCACGCACATTTTAACATACAGTCTCACGCAATAAGTTTCGGTTTATAGCGTCTGGAGCAGGTTTAGAGACCACAGAAAAGAAAAAATATGTGGTATTAAAAGATGAAACCACCTACCCGAGCGTTAAAAAAATGTTACTATCTGTGAGTCTGTAGTTTTTAGTCAAAGGATGAACAAAATCGGAGACGTGCGGGCGTTTTCTCCAGTGCTAACCGCGTTAATTTTTTTTCTTAGGAAAAGAAAAGAGAAAGATTTTACTGAACAACAGATTTACTTTTCGATCGTGTTCTCCTTTATTTAATAATTTACATAAAACACTTAAGGTTTTTTAAAACAATAAATTTATATAGTAATTTGCAGTTTCCCATGTGAGCGAAACCATTAGGAACCTGCGCTAATTAATGCCATCGCAGTACATAATATTGCAAATCCTTATAACCCTGTAAGGTTTGGCCTTTTGAGTCTTTAGCTATTTCCTCGGCTCTCAAGACCTCGCTGTTAAGAGTCACCCAAATCTCTTTTCTCACTTCAGTTATTTCCCCTAACTTCAGTCTATATAAAAGTAACGGTTTATTACATTCGCTTACAAATTTACTTTTCTTATTACATATTGCTGCCAACGAACAAAAATTGTTCAAGTTCATGTCTATAAATTATGTTTCATAACATGTGAGACCCACTTTACCGGCGACAGGAAATACTAAAAAAAGAAGCTACTGATAACTAATGAGTCTACTTTCCCCTACATCGATGCAAATTATTATTAATGAAGTTCTTAAAGGCGTAGATAGAAGGTAGGCCATTATTTTTCGTCGACAGCAATATCATTAACCAGAAACAGATACAATAGTACCGAGACAATTATATATACACACATGCCTTACCCGGAACTCGAACCTAGAACACCTGGTATAAAAAGCTAGACAGTAATCAACTGCATCACGGGAGTAGGATTCAGAGCATCAACTTTGGATGTATTAAGTCTAACGTTTTGAACGACAGGGTTCACAAACCTAAAATATTTACTTGGCCATCATTTCGAAAAAAAAAAATCTGAGCCACTAAAAACACAGAAGTTTACATGGCCTACCATAACACTACTTGCGTGAAAAATGTGGTGGAAATCGGTGGATTGGTACCCGAGATAAAGCATAAAAACCTTATTTTCTTAATCGGTGCTATCTTACAAAACTTCCTAAGAAATGTTCTTTACACTATGCGTCTAATATATACTGTCAGTATAAAAAAATTGTTTGAATTTGGTTATATTGTTAAGTAATATATGCCAAACATATCAAATATTTATATGGGTGCCATTTTCAAAATCAGCGATTTACCCCAATTAAATTATGCAACTTTACATGGTCGTCCGTAGGTATGCAAATTTTTTTGGAAATTAGTTGAATTATTTCGGAAATATGGCAAAATGTTCATTTTATTCACCTGACACTACTTTGCAAAAAGAAAAATTCGGCAAAACAGAATCTTTGTATGCATCTATAATGCTTCTCATTAATACTGTTTGCATACAAAATTTCGTTGAAATTTGTTGAAATATTTCATATATATAACAATTGAATCTAAATTATTTATATAAACCCCATTTACACGTGCTTGCCGCACGTAACAAATGTCAACTTACATACTCTACTATAGCAATACTTGCGTGAAATTTTGATATGTATAGGTTGATTGGTCGTCGAGATATGGCATAAAACCTCCAATGTTCGTGTGACGATATTCATAAATGGAGGACAATAAGTGTGTGTATTAACACGTTCCATGATTTTAAAAGATACAATATACTAATTAAAAATCTAAATCTGTTACATGGTTTCGTATATATAACACAATAAGCTAAAATGTTTGTGTTGGCGCCATTCAGAAAATAAGAGACGTACAAATTGAAACCCATATAAATTAATATGGCCTACCACAGTACATCTTCGCCAAATGTGAAATAAATCTGTTAATTGTTTCCCGAGATACGGCATAAAAATTGCATTATTTCATGTGGGGCTACCTTACAAAATGGCGGAGAAATGAGGATTTGCATAGACAATTTTGATGGATATAATTTATACGGTCAGCATAAAAAGATAAGTTGAGATTTGTTTAGTAATTCCGTGAATAAAACATTTTGAGCTTAAATGTTTATTTGGCCGCCATTTTGAAAATATAAGTGTCTGACACCCTCAAAAATCACATGTTCACATGGCCTGCCATACTGATACTTGATTGCCAAATTTAGTAGATGTCGGTTATTTTTTCGGAGCTATCACGTAATTATAATTTGTCTTCTAATACTATTTTACAAAATTACCTTAAAAATATTTGGTGTGGACAGATTTGATGGTTGTAATATATACAGCCATTATACACATTTTCATTGGAATTAATTACATGGTTTCAACGGAATTAACATATTAAACTAAAATAACTTTACGGCCGCGATTTTGAACATAACTGTCTGGGATAACTAAAACATGTCAGTTAACACACATACCGCAGTTATTCTTGTTTTCCATATTTGGTAGGAATCGGTCAATTCTTTCCCGAGGTATGACATAAAAACTTTATTAATTCATGTAGTGATATCTTACAAAATGGCGTACAATTGTGGTTTTTTTTGGCATATATGTTGATTTAAAAGATTCTGTCAGCATGCAAAATTTGGTCAAAATTGGTCGAACGGTATGGGAGTTCACTAAAGAAACATAAAATATTTATATAGCAGCCATTTTGGAAATACGTTCCTCAGCAATTTTAATTGAATCGTTTACATGGACTGCCATAGTACTACTCACTTTTCAAATAGGTGAGAATTAGTTGTGTAGTTTTCAAGATTTAACAAAAACATTACATTTTTTCATACGATGTTATCCTCCAAAATGTCTGAGCAACAACAATATTTATCTTATATGATGCGCTGTGAACATGTCAATTTGGTTTAAATCGATTGAATAGTTTTCGAGATGACATATCATCCTAAATTTTAAAATGGCCGCCATATTAAAAGTAAGTGCCCGGCGTGGTCGAAAACTATAAAAGTCATGTTTCATTACTACGCACTATGTGTGTACCGGGTTTGGTAAAATTCGGTTCACGCGTTTAAAATTGAAAAGGGGGACACACATACGCACACACACATAGTCACACATATTCACACGCACATATATATACACAAACAGACAGAAAGGTGATTTCATAAGTCTTTCCTTCTATCGGAAAGTAGGCTAACAATGAAAAACGTCCATAAAAACCTGTGGCCTAATTGACCCTTTTTTCCGAGCTATGGTCCCGTTTATGCTGCAATGATGTGGTGCTGTTCATCATTATAAGAGGTACTCAAAACGATGACCTTTAGCTTGAATGCACGCCAGAAGTTTTATCGTAAACGGTCGTATTTAAAAAAAAAAATACCAGCTGTTTGTCGAATACGTTGGCAGTCTTACTGGATACGTTCACAAAGTGTTTAGATTTTCGGAATAAGTTTTTTAATTACATGAACCCAAAACGTATAATCAAATTGTTACTTTGCATAGGATATTAAGAATCTAAGTGAGGGGATTAAAATGGATGACGGTATTTTTCTCTGAAAACCTTTTAAAATGAATTGCATAGAAGTAAAGAAGTTTCGTTCCTGCGGTTTATGATTATTATCAACAAATAAAATCATTATTAAAATTGATTATCATATATACATACTGAAATTATTTCAATTACCGCGGAACAACGTCGATGCTACCGCCAGTTGTTCTTAAGGCCCCTGTCTACCTGGAACTTTTTCCCACGTTTAGGCCGAGAAGCGCGGGGCGATAAGGGCGACAATGTCACGCGCATCAAGTACGCCATCGCCGCTAAGCGCAAGGCTCTGAAATGGCGTGCAGTGTTCTCGTCGTGCTGCGTGNAACTTTTTCCCACGTTTAGGCCGAGAAGCGCGGGGCGATAAGGGCGACAATGCCACGCGCATCAAGTACGCCATCGCCGCTAAGCGCAAGGCTCTGAAATGGCGTGCAGTGTTCTCGTCGTGCTGCGTGTACCTATGGGACTTTCAGCGGCGACCATATTATTTTATTAGTGGGAAGTCTTTAGGGAGGTTCAGTGCAGGCCCCTATAGTAGTTTTGTATGTATCTAATGCGTGCATTTTGAGCTACATCGCCCTGGAAAGGCCGTTTTTTAGCGGGTTTGTAGTACTCTGAATTGATGTTTCTAACGTACGTGATATTTTGAAAGTACTTAACAGCTCTCGTCTGAAGTGTGTGTTCTTTTCGTAGATCAGCACGTTGGACGCACGCTTAATAGTTTCGTTGAAAAACGTGTATTTCGAACACTCTGCAACGCAGTTCAAGCGCCAGGTAGACGGGCGCCTTAACCTTGAAGAAACTCTCACCGGGTTTGCCTGGTGCTGCAATCTCCGCTTGCCGTCCCCCCTTCGTATTTCTTTCATCCCGCCTCCGCCAGTTTACATTTTTTAATAGAACCATATAATGACTTCCGTTACGTCAAGTCCGTACCAACGACACACATTTAATTAAATCGTTTTTAAATTATTAGTAACCACTTATTTTTTGTTCTTAAACATTTCACAATTTTTCATTACATGGCGTGTGGTTTAGGTGTTCAACCTACACCACACCCGTATGACTGTCTCCTTTTCTCCAACTTCTCTGCAAATATTCTTTGAATTGCCCTGTCCAAATGCATTTTTTATTTCTTGCAACGGGCTATAAATGCATCACCGAAGAGATCTCCGCCAAGCAATGCGACATTATAAACCTGCAAAATTGTGTAATATGAGATGTCGATGATTCGAAACAGACAAGCGCGAGAACTGAAACAATAAACGGGTTTAAAAAGGGCGATATATCAGTTAAAAAACTAGACCCAAATATCAGGCGAAAACTGGCTGAGTATCTTCGTGGACATGCTAAGCCGAGTTAAGTGTCCAGAGGTAAGATACCAGGCGAACATCACCCATCCCTGAATCTGAAGCACGCAGGGGAAGTCCAGGCAAAGAGAATTACTTAATTTTAAATTCACATTTCTCTGTTATTAGTGACGATATATAAATGCAAGCCGCTGCATTGATTTATTATTCCACATGGTTTAAAACACTGCAAACACAAACACTGTTAGTAAATGATGCATATTCTAAATTATTGATTTAAAAATATCGGACAAATTACTCGCGTTGCCCTTATATAAGGGCATAGCGAATACAAGTACAGGGCAAAGTGAATTATAATAAAATTAAAAATAAAAACAAATAAAATGTCATTATACACTGAGAATTAAAATTTACATTAAAAACTCTGTTGTAATTAATAGTTAATCTGTACATCCAATATTTCCAGATATGCACAGCAAATATAATACATTTACACTTATATTTGCAAGTTGTTTAAGCTTCACTGTCACTACAGAAAGATTACAAAGTCCTTATATATAGGCAAAGCTTCTTTTCTTTTACTATAAAGGACATCACTTCAGTAATTGTAGTGAAGTATATAGTCCCACGCCTCATTTGCGTTCACAGCAGAAATATTGGCCAGTTCCACAGAATGAAGTGCAAGATTCCCGACTCCAGAGATGCACAGGGCGCATTGAATCCAGTCTTCTGTTGGTGGATCCACATCTTGGGCTTCACATATTTGACATCTGTATTCCGATTATGTCTTATCTCCATGCTTTCAGTCTTCTTCGCTAACAATATTTTCTTGACTAAAATGATTCCTGTAGAACCTTTTTTTTTTCCCCGAATAGTTTCATCTTTTGCTGGACCTTAATTGGAGTGCTCTTGTCAGTATTTTGGCTCGTTGGGATTTTCTCTTCCTCGTGGTTTCATTACGAAATACAGTTGTCATAAAAATTATTTTGGTGGACTTAAATGATCGCCCGGGCAAAGTGATTAGCTGTGTCTTTGATCCGGGCAAAGTGAATAGATATCCACTTTGCCCGCCCGGCAGCCATTGCAATATTACGTGAGTAAAATAATATACATTATGTACTACATTTGACGTAATATTCTGCGACAACCAAGCCATCTTAGTGTTATTGCATGGTGCAGTAATATTTATTCTGATGTTGGAAAAGTACGAGTAGTACTGAACAACTTACGTTTTTAAAATATTAACGAATCTTCGAAAAATCTTTCATAGTTACTAACACGCTCTGCTTCACTCGCTACCATTTTCTTACCGAGTTCCTTCTACAGCCGATAGGTGGCTCCACCTCCAGGGTTAGCATGTCAGTTGTCAGAGTCATCTGTTGTTCTCTGGATAATACTGCCTTTATTCTTTTTGCCAGGCTTATTCGCGCTTTACCCCGACTTCCTCTAATTGTAGCTGAATATTCGCACAACAAACGAATAAAGGCACTGTGAAATATGCAGAGAGCAAACCAGGTATAAAGCCAGAAAAAAAAACTCGGCGCGAAATGAAAAACAACAGACAAAGTGGAATATTAATGGCTAAAAGCCCACAAACAAATGCGTTTCACCGCAACATAACTCACTCCTTAAAGACGGGTTCAGAACCATGAATAGCGAAAATAAATATCAATGGAAACAAACGGTTGACCAACCTGGCTGGCAAAACGCGCGTGTGGTGGAGGCATGCCAAAACCACGCGAACCATCTGCCTGCCACGGCGGTGGGAAGGAAATGGCGCACTCACACGCCGCAATAACCGCAAGGGTGGCAACACTGAGCAATTACCGCCCAGGCGCAGGAAAAGGAGGAAGATTAAAAGTAAATATAGGAAAGAGGTATTGTATGCTTAGGTCCGATTCACATGAACTGTTTGCGCAACTCCCCCCACCAGAGCGATGGGCAACCATTACTCTGGCTATGCCAGCGCCAAATGAAGAAAATATATCCTGCCCTCCTCTACTAGTATTTTATCCACCCACTAGTAAAGAGCATGGTTCCCACCTATCTGTCTCTTGTATCATTTTCTGATAATGCATGTAACAATTTTTAATTATTTCCTGTCGAAAAGGCTTGTTACTCGCTGTGTCCGTGTGAAGGCTGCCGTTTGACTTATTGTATTCCAACACCGCAAGGCGGCGTTGGCACCGCGCGACGAGAAACAGCTCGTGTAAACCTGGCCTTAGTAGATCATACATAGGATGTGCTCAGGGATAGTCAACTTTTCTTGTGCTTGAATTTAGTTTGACGCTCAAGCAAAATACGTGTGTAATCAAAATCCATGTGCTACGACGCGACAGCGACTCTTTGTGGATATATACAAGACGTATTTGAATTCTACCAATTAAAATCAGCTACAGATTCATTGCATCACGATTTAAAATCATATGGTCGTAAGCAGTTGTAGACGTGTTTGAAGTTGGCCGTCAACCACTAGTTTATTGCTAATATTATAGCTCGTGTTGATCGGAAAGTGCGGGTACCTGCTGCATAATGAGTGGGTGCACGACGGACAACAACCGCATTACCTGCGAATACTACCATATTATTTAATGTCAAAATTCGGCGTTGCCTCAATTATTTTTCATTAATTTCCTTGACGTGGTATGGCAATTGAAATTTAAACGATTAATTATTTAATCAGAATTTAAAAATAAACCTAATAAACAGCTTTGTGTTATTATTGTCCAACCCACCATTTCCAAAAACAAATCGTGCTTCGCTTTAAATGCAGATTCCAATATCTGGTCTGTGGCCACATGCACATTCCAAACTAAACAATAAAGCACCACAAAAAACATCCAAATGAGGTACAGTACATTTCCACGATAAATGTTCCAGAAATATTTTAACTTATAATAAATAAAAAACAATAGCATATGGAATCGTATTTGTTTGCGCACAATTTTCAAGTATAGACAATCGTGAGTAGTAAACAATTATGACTGATTTATCAAGTCCCTTCATAGAAAAAAACNATACTAAACAATAAAGCACCACTAACATCCAAGTGAGGTACAGTACTTTCCACGATAAATGCTCCAGAAATATTTTAACTTATAATAAATAAAAAACAATAGCATATGGAATCGTATTTGTTTGCGCAAAATTTTCAAGTATAGACAATCGTGAGTAGTAAACAATTATGACTGATTTATCAAGTCCCTTCATAGAAAAAAAAACGGGATTCCGTACATTTTCGTTATCAAAAAATTAGTGATTCAGCAATATATAGCTATTGCTTCCGTATCTTAGTTGAGATAAAACTCAACCCCTTAAGTTTTAAAAAGAAGATAAAGCAGCTAGGTATTAGGGACGTTTTAAAGCATATAACATTTTCAACAGGCAACATTTTTTGCACTAGCGAATTATCACAGCACATGCGGGCGCTGAGTTTTAGTGAAGGTTAAGTACTGTGATATTTAGGCTCCTGTGACTATATCGAATGTGTTTGGCATAGTACCAGTGACTTAACTACAGTGATATCCATGAAAGTGCTTTGCGTACCGTAAACGTGCGCATTTAAAAGGTAAGGCTCTACGGTACGGCTCACGTGAGCGACACTGATTTCACAGCGTGGCAAACACTTATAAAAGTACAGAGCATGTGTCTATTGTATGGGAGGTTGCGATAATTCACGACAAGATCGTCTTCAGACTCCTACGTGATATCGTACACGAGGCTTTTCATATGCCCCCCACGGGAAAAAGTCTAAGGGATTGACGTAAGGGTATCGAGGCAACAGGAGCTATGGAATATATTCATCGTGTAGGAAATACATTACTCAGGTGATCTTGCACGACAATCTGCCCACCAACTGTCGTCTCAACTCGGTGCGTGCCTTCAGCTCTTCCCAGCGAAGAGAGATACAAATACAGATGCCAGCAGCAGAGTAAAGACAAAAAGGTTTCTGCTGCATTTTTTACCTGCAACGTCTGTACCTACGACAAACGAGGAAGCAGGATTGGACGTTGTGCTCCTCCTTCCTTACTTATGGCTTCACACTAAACATAAAAGATTGACAAAAAAAATTTGCTTCAGCTACGTAATGACATTCTGTATTTTATGTTCAGGATTTTACATTAAATTGTAAGTAATTTAGTTGTTAGCAACACAAGTTGAACTTTTCCATACATTTTTTCGTAGTTAAAGAACATAACAAATGTAGCAGC
Source organism: Clitarchus hookeri (assembly GCA_002778355.1). Lineage (NCBI taxonomy): Eukaryota > Metazoa > Arthropoda > Insecta > Phasmatodea > Phasmatidae > Clitarchus > Clitarchus hookeri. The sequence continues at coordinate 152,386 of NQII01004622.1, read as the reverse complement.
ATTGCTATTTTCATTCTTGCTTTTTTCCACTTTGATGTTGAGTAAAATACCCATATTCGATATTTCTCCTGTGTTTGGAACAGTTATCCTCCGTGATTTGCAATTTGGTAGTCTCTTTAGACTATATTCGCATCATAAAATTTGAAATGTAATACTTATAATCTTTGTGAAAGTAATTACTTTTTGCAGAAAAATTCTTTCAGATTTATTTATAAAATTACACAAGGTACAGTTGCTTCGTCCAATTTTAATTTGCTTGGACACAACTGTCACACATGCGCGACTCACCAAATAAAATTCATTAGAAAAATATTTTTTAAAAATAGTTTTTGTACGAGATGGACCGTGCTTGTTCTGCGTAAACGGCAATTTAGTTAACTCACTTGCGGTGAACGTATCACGCAAGAATTGTGTACAAATATATTAAAAGCTAGACAAATAACTCACATTTTGTCAAAATTGTTTTCAAAAATGATTGTATATGCTTAAAGCGGCAGGCCTACATANATAACTCACATTTTGTCAAAATTGTTTTCAAAAATGATTGTATATGCTTAAAGCGGCAGGCCTACATATTTGTTGGTAAACATACTTCGAAAGTTATGGTGAGAAATGTATTGCAATCAAAACTATACACCTACAAGCAGTAACACAGTCTGAAAAAGTGTAGAGTTGGATAAAAACCCGTTGAAAAGACGAAAGCCAGGGCAAGGTCGTAGCGAACAGGGCATTATTAATTTTAAATATCATGAACCTTTTACTCTTAGCGGTATGCAGAGAAATGAGCACGCGCGCAGTGTTATTTTTTTTTTTGCAATATATTATTTCCAAGTCTCAAAACAACGGTTTGTTATACTTAAGCAGCGGTTTTAGCACAGAACTGTACTTCACACCTTTCTAGGCTGTACCTCAAAAAGAAAAAGAAAATGGATTGAAAGCTGTGTTCCCGAAAAATAACGAAGCCAGGCGCATCGCACGGATAAAAATGAAGATTGTATGCGCCTGGCGTCGCCGTCAACATTGAATCAGTTCATTGGTTCAGAAATTTTTAAGGGCGAGTAACCCGTAATCACAAGCACTCAGACGTAATCAATTGTGCAGTGTCCTTATTTCAACGCGAGAACACTGCGCTTTGGAAATTGCAAAATATTATTTTACGTGTTCTTCCTGCTAATTCAACATACGGCGCGAGGCATCAGTCTCGTTTCAAAGCCAATTAGACGTCTCATTACAAGCTGCACGCGGTTCAATTGGCGCTCTAGAAACTCGTGCGCTGGTTTCATTTCTCTGTTAGTTTCATATACTTTTGCAACATGCAAATCTAACACATTGGTCACTTCTTTCATACCACGGTCAAGTGTAAATGAAACTCAGTTACGTTAGTGATGNGGCGCTCTAGAAACTCGTGCGCTGGTTTCATTTCTCTGTTAGTTTCATATACTTTTGCAACATGCAAATCTAACACATTGGTCACTTCTTTCATACCACGGTCAAGTGTAAATGAAACTCAGTTACGTTAGTGATGTATAATACTTAAGCTTAAATTCCAGGCAAGGTAGTATGCTTAGTGCACACGATAAGAACTTCCACCATACCAAGTTGGGTTAAGATCGATCCGATTGTTCCGTATAGTGTACATAACATGAAAAACAAACTGTAAGAAGCCAGCCATTTTTAAAACAGCTAACATTCATTAAAATTGCTAAACTCGTATGTTTATTTGTCGACCAAATTGGCATGATAAATTGTTAACAATCATTTCAGTACCATTCGCATTAACATATAAAAAAATTAATTTCCAGGTGCAGTTTATCTTGCAAAATTGTGACAAAACGGCAGTGGTAAATAAATTCAGTATTCACCTAAGTACTGCGTTAGTGCAAAAATTGTCTGATATAAGTTAGCACATGCAATGCTTGCAGTAGGTGCAACCTACACACCAAGTTTATTTAAATAGGTCTAAATGTTTTATAGTCATCGCATACCAGGCTAAAATGTTTAACCAACCACCATTTTAAAAATATGTACGTTTTTCGTGAAACTATACTGTATAGTGTTAATATTGTCTGTCAGAAAATTTTCTATATATGTAAAATTTGGCACTGGTCGGTTGAGTCGTTACTGAGGTATGGCATAAGAACTTAATTTTATTTGTGGCGCTCTCTAGGTCGTCAATCGAGCGAAGACTACCACATCCTCGAGTGAGCACGTGTTTGTATTTTTCGAAGAAAAAATTTATTTGCGAGAGTCTTGTCCGTAATTCTGAAACCTGGTGCAGAGTAATACAATAACAGCTACCGCACTTACACAGAAAAGACGAAAGCCACTAGCAGCCTCTAGCACTAACGTTCCCGACATCAACATTACGTGAATGTCATCCTTGATCGGAATCATTGGGAGAACATATTTGTTTATATTTTATAACTTGAGATGGACACTAAATAATTAAATCAGATATGATCTCAAACCTTAGGTCGTGTACGTGTTTTTGCTTATCGTTTGGTAGAATAGTAAATATCGCGTGAGTGCCGTACCCTAGGATGTTTTTTAACACCCGCTGAGCGAGCGACAAGCTTTAGAGGTACTTCTCAAAGGCCCACGTTGTTGGTCAATACAGCAACGGTGGAATGCAACTGTGTGAGTCCCCCCCCCCCAAAAAAAACTGCTGGCCACTGGCAACGTCTGCCATGTTTCCCCACAAGCAAGCATCCGAGGTAACCCCGTTGGAACTCGAGTCCGGGTTGCCGTGATGGGAGCTCGGCGGGAAAAACGCTCGTCCACCGGGTGTATCTCTTGGTCCATGTGAAGATTTTGGCGGAGAGCTCTCAGTTTTTTCACTAACTCTCTGCAAGTTCTTCCCTTCTTCTTTCAGTTATTGCGGGGCAGGTAGGGGCGGTAGGACTGAAGCCGTGTTCTACGTGAGAATTTCGTAATTCCGTAATTAGTAATTTAGTATCGTCTCATCGGAGCTCTGCCGATAATCACTTGTTTACAACGATGGCGCTATGTGTCGAGCGAAACTATAGTCTGAAATTCTGCACTTTATGACACACTGCATTTTGACGCGATTACTACCATAAACTAATAAATTAATAAATAAATATTCACATGAGTAGTTAGAAACGGTAGGTTCACGCGATCGGGGATTGGGTTTGGGGAACCGGGGAGCCACGGCCGCCATTCTGGATGACGTCATGTCGAAACTTCCTGCTCTGACATTNGATTGGGTTTGGGGAACCGGGGAGCCACGGCCGCCATTCTGGATGACGTCATGTCGAAACTTCCTGCTCTGACATTCCTCGCCAATAGTGGCCATATTGAATTTCCCTTTCACTCTTTTTTCCCCTTCTGCTCTATCATTTCACCTCAGCACTTTATGTGCTCTTTCATTCCGTTTCTTTTTCCTCCCGCTCTGTCATTCCGATGTTATTTTTCCCCATGCTTTGTCATTCCTTCCTGTCTCACGCCCNGATGTTATTTTTCCCCATGCTTTGTCATTCCTTCCTGTCTCACGCCCGTTCTATCCCATGGGTCGTTGTGGGGGGGGGGGGTGGTTTCCCTCTTATTCTTCCTGGTCTCTCTCTCTCTCTCTCTCTCTCTCGTCTTCCATGGGGTTTTTTTCTCATATCTTTGATTCCGTCACCCACCGCCAGAGTGTTTGAAGTTCTACAGGTCGCGACTAGGAGCGCTGGTATCGGCGCGGCCATTTTGTGTGTTGGTTCACTAGTCGCCTGCAGAGGCGCGCTAGCATCGGGGAGTGTAGTTCAAGTGGTGGCCGCCAGGAGCACTTGGAAATTTTTTAGTTTTTGTGAACTCAAAAAATGCAGGAGGCATGCGGTTGCGATCCGACCACCCTAGGGTCGCCAGTCCGACGTCTTNGGTCGCACCTCTACATAAATATTATATGTGTAAAAGTTTAACATAAAGTCAATAGTGTGAAAAAAATACCACCATTATAACACTTGGCTGTGCATTCGAGAGCGCGACCACACTGCTGTACCTCTGACTTGTCTGTGCTCACGTGTGCGGTATGGGAACGTAGCCGGCACTCGCACGCGGAAAACTTTTCGTTCTGTAACAACTAGCAGTAGGATAGAAACACCAACCATACTTAGTCACAGCCTCGTCAGTAGCAGTAGTGAGGTTGCTCTCTCACCACTCTCACAGCATCGCCCTAGCACTTTACTGTCCGCATGGCATAACCATGAGGATAGCTCCCGGGCTTGGGACCGGGCCAGTACACTACGCCAGCAAAAACCATCAATGGAATATTTACCTAATATACAAACAAGTCGTGTACATGCCTGGGTATAAAGAAAAAAGCACCAGTGGTGTTGCAAGCATAGCGCACAGGTGGCTTACAATGCTGGAATGGGGAAAACGACCCACCTTAAAAAAATCAAAGCTGACAAAGGAACGCACAGAAGGGCGACAGCAACAGAGTAAGAATACAGTCGAGGTAGATGAAGAGAAAAGGGGGGTGGGGGTGGGGGACATTACTGTAAAAAAGAGAATAAATGCAAATACGATGCGATCACTAGTTACTACTACTTCAGTGCTAGTGTGATACGAATACAACTTCACATTCACAACCCCAGGTCGGAGACCCAACAAAGACGACAAATCCCGTGCGCAAGTACGTGCAGGAGTGATTGTATAATGTGAAATATTACACACATCACGACATACTGGTAACACGCCTGACAAGATAAGGGTACCTCTTGCACAGACTACAGCATGCCAACATTCAAACAGCACCATCATCCACCAACAGCAACTCCTGACAAGATGAATATGGCTCTTGTATGTGCTACAGAATGCTGCTGAAATAAAACACATAACTGGAACAGTGTACAAGTATACACACGAGTGATTCCAGAAACAGTACTTACACATAGCAGGACTTAACGGTAACATACCTGACCAGATAAGAATTCCTCTTGCACAGGCTACGACATGCTACCAGCCAACATTAACAACATCATACCTGACAAGATGAATATGACTATTTCATGTGCTATAGTATGTTGCTGGAAAAACCCATAAATTGAATAAATCAACAAATATGTACATATCATTAGTTGTGGGAGAGGGGAATGGATGGGCTTCAGCATCGACAATCCCAGGGCGAGGAACTGCCTGCTACTATGCATACCGATCCCATTCACTCTCCCGTTGACAGGCACATGTATGATTATACATGCCTGTCTCAGAGGCGTGTGTACAGAACATTACTATTAATGATAGCGGTCACATCTGGGTCATGTCTGGTCCACACGGGTTGATAGTGGACATATGCTCCTTCCTCATTCTCACTGCAGGCCAAAGTCATGGTTGTTAATGTTGGATCGGAGGATTTGTGATTGGGCTTTACTTCTGACTTTTATTACAACATGGCGTGTGCATATTAATGTATTCTCAGGGGGCACTATCTTTCGATTTGTCTGCCTTAAATATTCCTGAAAGCCTGACAGCTAAAATGGGACTGTAGGTCTTCCAGGAGATATGGATTGGGGGCAATGTGGCATTCGTAAATGGACTTGGAGTGGGGGATGGCCATCGCCACCGACAGTATTAGTTATCAGTTTCCATTACGTTGGTTGCACTCTGTTTCCATCGAGGCATTTTTTATTGTGGTAATGTGGTGCCTGTCAGTGCTTTAATATTCACAGCGATATGTACCATGGCAGCAGCGGACCGACCATCGATGGCTGCAACAGTTGATAAGCGATGGTCATGTGCTGAGTGTCACCATTTTAATATATATGGCGACGCACAATCTTAGTTGGCTCTGGGTTGGTCGGGTCACGGATGGCAACTGCCCCTTTTTTCTCATGCACTGCCGTCCCTTACATCTTCACTTATATGTTGATGTCTTCTGCCACCCCTTTCTCATGCTGAAGTATTTTGTTTTCTTGCCTGGTAGAGAGAGGGGCCTGATACTTTGTGTGTTCTTGGACTGTTTGTTTTTCTTTTGAGATGCTGCATCCATGTTTGGGGATGTTGTTTCTCTTCTCCGGAGACTGGTGGGTCCTTATATTTGCCTGTTACCCTGAGCCTGGTAACCATTTACAGTTCGTGCATCCATGATGGCAGACAAGTTCACTGATGACGAGCTCCTCTATGCACTCGATGAAGCTGAGGCTGGTGCATCACACAGCCTCTTGGCTGACGAGCACTGCACTGCCGACTCGGGGCTGTTCGCAGCCCCTCCACCACCTCATGATGATGGTGACTCTGATGAGGGTGGTGAGCAAAATGCTCACCCTTGCAGCCACCATCGCAGGGATGCATCGAGGTCGCGGTCTCTGCTGGCCCTATGGCAGGGTGTGGCATGCCCCATGGCCATTGTGGCACCGCTATTGGAGGCCCCGATGTCACCTGTCTCGTCCGAGGTGGGCACTTTCTAGTCCCTCCCGGAGTAGGCAGGGTGATGTAGACGACGACTTCGTGAACCTCGCCGACCTCTGCGATGAAGAGGTTGTCTATGACAACACTGTCGTGCTTGACAAAATGGTCAACGATGTCGGCTTTGGCATCGACAACGCTCCAGTCGACACGGTCTGGGCATTGGCAGTTGTGCTCGATCGGAATACCGAGATNCGCTATTGGAGGCCCCGATGTCACCTGTCTCGTCCGAGGTGGGCACTTTCTAGTCCCTCCCGGAGGAGGCAGGGTGATGTCGACGAAGACTTCGTGAACCTCGCCGACCTCTGCGATGAAGAGGTTGTCTATGACAACACTGTCGTGCTTGACAACATGGTCAACGATGTCGGCTTTGGCATCGACAACGCTCCAGTCGACACGGTCTGGGCATTGGCGGTTGTGCTCGATCGGAATACCGAGATGCAGATGGAGGCACAGCGGGCAGGCACGGCAGTTCAGGCTTGGAACAGCATGGAGCTTCATGCTACTCACTTGGCATTATCTGCTCTGCAGGACATGCTCCTTGCAGATCGTTCTGAGCATGCGAGGGCCCAAGCAGTTTGCGAGGAGTGTAGTGCATCGCTGTGTGCTATTGTGGGCATACAGGTGCACTGTGTGGCTGGCCTCCAGGCTAATCAAGCTGCTGCTGCTGGTGACGATGATGATGGTGGTGATGATAACAATGATGGTCACAAAGACGATGACAATGATGACGAGGATGACGATGATGGTGACAAGGGTGCTGATGACGACATGGACATCGGAGGTGACCGTGAATGCGACGACAACTAACGGACTGACTCTGTCGACTGGCTGTCTGGGTGATGCTTTTTCCCATGCTGTGGTGCTCACATGTCTTCTGCTTTAACATGTCCTACACTTTCTCATTGTGGCGGCCCATGCGTGTGGCGAGATAGTGTGTTTACTTTGTTTCACCCCATGCTGGTGCGAGCGTGCATGCGCTCAGTGTTGTCTGTGTGCATAAATATGTCCATTTATTAATTTTATTATTATATATGAAAATGCAGTACTGTAGCCGAGGCTCTGAATAGACTGTCGGTATTTTTTTTCATGCTATCAATTTTTATAAATATATTTTACACATATAAGAAGCATTTGTACATGCTCACAGTGCCTATGGTCTTTTATGCAATGATGCATTTATTGTATGTAGAGTGTGTAGGCCGATGCGAGTATTTAATATATTTCTTCTCATAAACTTACGATGTTGATTTTTTTTTCGAAATNTGTGGCGAGATAGTGTGTTTACTTTGTTTCACCCCATGCTGGTGCGAGCGTGCATGCGCTCAGTGTTGTCTGTGTGTATAAATATGTCCATTTATTAATTTTATTATTATATATGAAAATGCAGTACTGTAGCCGAGGCTCTGAATAGACTGTCGGTATTTTTTTTCATGCTATCAATTTTTATAAATATATTTTACACATATAAGAAGCATTTGTACATGCTCACAGTGCCTATTGTCTTTTATGCAATGATGCGTTTATTGTATGGAGAGTGTGTAGGCCGATGCGAGTATTTAATATATTTCTTCTCATAAACTTACGATGTTGATTTTTTTTTCGAAATTACAAGTTTATGGTCTGTCGAGTGCGTAGGCCGATGCGAGTATATGCATTATTTTTTCTCCTAACACGTCTCATGCAATGGTGGTCGTGTGGTCTAGATGTCGGACTGGTGACCTAAGGGTGATTGGAACGATCTCGCACGCCTCCTGCATTTTTTCGAGTTCACAAATGACTAAAATCATTCTTAGCACCCCTGGCAGCCATCACTTGAACTACATTCCCTGATGCTAGCGTGCCCCTGCAGGCAACTAGTGAACCAACACACAAAATGACAGCGCCGATACCAGCTTTCATAGCCGCGACCTATAGAATTTCAAACACTCTGGTGGTGGGTGCAGGAATTAAAGATGGCCACCTACAAAAGTCGACTGGTGGAGGGAATTAAAGATGGCTGCCTTCAACAGACAACATTGATGGTGATGGAGCATGCGAAAATCAAGAGAGAGTGGGAGTCTGGAAGGAATATGAGAAAAAACCCGAGGGATAGAATGGACATGAGACAGGAAGGAGACTGGGAGGAATATGATAAAAACTCTCATGGGAGAGAACAGTAGAATCTAAGAAGAGAGCAAGACTGGGAGGAATATTGAAAAACCCCTCGAGGGATAGAACAGACGATAAAAAAGGAATGACAAAGTGCGAGGAAAAACAAACGGAATGCAAGAGCCAGAAGTGCCGAGATGGAATGATAGAGCAGGAGGAAAAAGGAGAAGAGGGAAAAAGAGAAAAGAGAAAAAAAGAGAAATCCAATATGGCCACTGCTGGCAAGGAATTACTTAGCAGGAGGTTTAGATGTGATGTCATCCATGATGGCGGCCGAGGCTCCCCATCCCAATCCCCGATCGCGTGAACCTGCTATTTCTAACTACTTACATAAAAAAACGTGTCTACAATTTTTTTTGGCTACGTTTACATTCGGTTGTATCGTATTCCAAAACTGGCGGTTGATTTTATATTAATGCATAAGTTATCTACTTATATACCTATTAAATTATGCGAATTCACAAAAAATATGAGTATGGGTATAATATGAAGCTATATCGGCAGTTTTTTTGTCACATAAATTAACAAAAAAAAAAAAACAGCCGCGATTTGGGATTTGGTAATTTAGTAAGTTTCTTTACATACTGAAAACTAAATACTAAACTACCGATTTCGTCATTATTTTAGTAAATTAAATCTTATCACGTGGCCATTTAGCATATTAAAACTAGAGCATTGTCAAGACCTTGTGACCAGTGGCGTAGCCAGGAATTACTTAGACTGATGTGATAATATCTGGAGGTTACACTGACATTAGCGGCGCACACACGTGTTGATCATAACACATTCTCCAAGAAACTTACTTTAAAATATAATACATTTTATTATAATTTACAGAGATTAAGAATTTTTAACATAATTAAAGACTTATTAAAAATTTAAATACTAATTATTGTTGTCTACCTTAGGGGCAACAGGGGGACATGGTTCAAACCCCCAATAATCCCCCCCCCTTCCGGCCATCATCTTCTTCGTAAGGGCTTCTATTCATAATCCACTTTTCAATACCCTTTCAAAACGTTGACAAAATCGATATCGGTACGATATATCACTCTCAGAGGGTATTGAGAATTAATTACCATATTTAGCAAATAATATTTCACAAATAGATCGATATTTCTCTTTACACTGCCGGACCATATCGCAGTTGCGATATTTCATNCTTCTTACCTGTTTGTGACGAGCTCACAGCTCGTCACTTGTCTCGGGCCGCCCTCGAGCGAGATCGGTATGCGGACGTCCCCCCAAAAAAGAGGAGAGATACTAAGCGTCAAGCGAAAATGTTCCTCTCATACGTTCCCCTCGCGCGATGTCATGTCAACACGCCCTTTTGCACGGCGTGCATTTGTTTCCCGTCGTGCTTCCCTCTCTTGTTTCCTCCTCCTCTTCCGCACTCCACGGTCTTCTCCCCTAATGCTATGCCGTCGCCGCCCCCGGGGTTCTCGCCGCCATCATCGAGCACCCCTCTTCCTTCCTCTGCTTTATCGCAGCTTCGCTGCCCCACCTTCTTCGCGAGGGCCAGCACACACACGCACGCACTCACTCGCTCGCTCGCGGAGGAACTTTGTGTTTTGGGCGAGGTCCAGGGGTTAGCCGGAGTTTTTTTTTTAACCCCCCGCGCTCTCTCCCAGACGCGATGTGGTCGTAGGTCTTTCAGGCGGCTGATATACTGCCCCGCCGCTGTGCAGATCAACACGAGCGTATCTCCAGCTGGAGGTGTGCCGCCAGGGTCACACTCTCTCCGGAGCACCATCGCAAACCACCCGACAAATTATCTGCGACCTGTCCTATATCACCCGATAGCATTATTGAACCCCCGTACGAGAGATGAAAAATTGCCGCTACATTTATAGCTCTGAATATTTCTCGGAATAAAAAAAAAAATGCTTTATCGGTGCACAATAATTTCAAAATATACAAAAAAATTTTATTTTATTTTATTTTATAAATATAATTATACCTCTTTAAATACATGAAAAAAATCACATAAAATTAAACTGCATGAAGCACTTACTAATGCACGACACTGCCGATTAAAATATGTCCAAGCCGTCAGCATCAAGATATATATATCCCAACATTTGCCAAGCGTAACGAAAAAAAAACTAGAGACAGTGTGCTTAAAATGTTAACATGTTACCTTCGCACATTTCGCGAGCCACAAATTCTGAAATAAAATAATTTTTGTGTTTGCCGCACTCTTTGCTGAAGGGGAAAAAAATAGCCGAGTGGATTCTGCGCATCGTCACGCATCGTGTGTTATTTGCACCGTAATCCAGGATACTTCATGACTGGCTAATTACACACTCTTTATTTCATAAAAAAATATCTGTGTTTATCAGTGCTAAGTTTAAGTAATTACGGTGTCAGATACCTTCTCAATATTATTATAGTGTACAGACAGTAAAAAATATATAATTCAGTGTGATATTTATACTGCTACCGGAAAAAAAGACGTATTATCTTATCTCAGAAGAGATTATTTTTCCGCGGAATGTTAATTCTATGACGAATTTTTTCCTTCAACCAAAATCGTGTTTCTCTTGGAACAAAAAAGACCTAAAGGACATGAGAAAATCCCACGTATGGCACGAGTGATACCCGCACATTTTTCTCTCCTCTTTCGGGATCACCATTTGTAAATCTCTAGTCCACCCGCTAAGCAAGGCCGCTGGACCTAGCCGTGAGAAAACACTTTCTCTTCTGACAATTCTGAATAAGGGAGTAGCGATACAAAGTAAGTGCGGGGCAACACAAATAAGGAAGAGAACGAGAACATCCTGAGGCCGTGTCTCACTTTGTCCGGAGAGTGCTCTCTAGTGCTCTCACTCCCGCGTGAACACGCGTCAACACTCTGGTCGTCTCAATTCGAGAGCGCGCGAGAGCGCAGAGGGCACGAAGTTGTGTTTTTGCTGGCGCTCTCTCGCACTCTCTGACCATGCGCCGTATTTGTCTAGTGCAGGGGCGGGATTCCCACTTGCGAAAATTCGGAGAAACCCGGCCGGGAATTGAACCCGGTTCGCCTTGGTGGGAGGCGAGCAGTCTTACCACTCAGCCACCGTGGCCCCAATCATTATTTGGAGTAAAGGTTATAAATAATAAAATATATATTTTCTGCTGTCAATTATAACAATTACAAGGATATTTGGTATCAGTTTGGTTTTTAATGAATCACTATATATATGTATATATATATATGCGTTNGTCAATTATAACAATTACAAGGATATTTGGTATCAGTTTGGTTTTTAATGAATCACTATATATATGTATATATATATGCGTGTATATATATGTGTATATGTATATGTGTGTATATGTATGTGTGTGTATATGTATATGTGTGTATGTATATATATGTAAGTATGTGTATATATATATACACACACACACAGGATATCCCATTTATCTTGACCACCTACTATAACTCCGTACCGGGGCTCCAAATGAAAAAGTGTTATACAAAATTTGTATAGGTAATGCATTATTGCATTATTTATTAGTGAGATACTAGTACTAACATCAATTTTTAAAAGTCACCGCGTATCTATTGGTCTAAAGTTCAATGAAGCTCGTCAGGACCTATTTACACATGTAGAACAATGCACACTTTCATAAATACCAGTCGCTGTGGTCCGGTTACTTCATGGACATAGCAACCGTTACCGCTCTTATGACTCATGTTTAGTGACGCAAAGCGGAATTGATTTTTCAAAGACGGGTTGCTATTAAGCGTAACATTATTAACAAAAGTTCGCCATGATTTCAAATCCGAAACTCTACATTATTTTGCCGAATTTTAAAATTTAGCTTGGTCTGTACAATAGCGTATTCATGATACTGCCTGCAGTTGATGCAGAAGGTTAAAATCCGAAGTACGGAATTATAAACCTTCTTATTTCCTGACGCGACGCCATATAATTAGTAGATTGTATAGAATAGTCTTCACGTTGCATCGCGGTAGCCTGTGCACCAAAACCAGCATCACAAATGTTGTTTTCGTTCTGAAAGCAATTTCTCCGTGGCCGAAACGTCCAAACCTAATCATAGTAACGCGCAGGCGTCCTAAATACACGTGCTGTCAGACGCACTTGGCTCTTACTTAAGTTCCCATTGGAGTGAAGTATTTTTGAACGTGTCCTGCTTTCTATCCGACGTGGCCACTGTACCGCAAAGATAATATGCATAAAGTAAATAACAAACGCTGAAAGCCTAGAAGTACTATAAGTTATTATTCCTAGAAACCGTCTAAATCAAAACACCTTATGGGTAGAAGGTTTATTTTGTCGTTTCGCGAGTTGAAACCTATAAATCAACCATCTTTGAGGGGTTGTTTGTAATCTTCAGTGGATTCATTTGGAAATCTGTTCTAGTCTATTTTATTACTGTAACAATGTTAGTTTTTGCGTTGTTTTGTACAGGTTTTTATTAAATCTTGTGACTAATGGCCACGTTAGCATGAATTTAGTAAATAGTATATTAAATTATTGAGTTTCACATCATGTAACACAGTTGGCCATCTGCCCGAAAATTATCAAATTTTAAACTTACGTTATCACACATCAGTACGAACAGCAGCGGCATGACTGGCAATTCAGACTAAAAAGTTTGCGGAACTATGTACACTGAAGAGCCAAAAAAACTGGCACACCTGCCTAATATCGTGTAGCCCCCCCCCCATACGCATCTCGTTACCATGATCTGTTCCATACCTCTGTTATTTGCATACGCACGCCTATACCAGTTTTTTTGGCTCTTCAGTGTATATTCCCTGCAGTTAATGATGCCTAGATAATGGGGTATTTCGTGAATTAATCTCAGGGCAAGCTAGACTTCAAAAATATGCACAATTTGGTTGCGTTTCACTCTGACCACATTTAATTAGACACGTCATTGTGGGGTCTGAGACATTAATACATCCCTAAGAAAAATATAATGAAAGCATGTAAAAGGGGTAAAAATTGCCACTCACTTGTGCAGCATTCAACGAACAAACAGCTGAGTTTTGAGTGTATATGAAACTGGGGTATAGCCTTCAGGACATTTAATTCACGAAATTTTGCAGTCACTTTTCATAACTTTACAAATACTTAATAAGTCGATCTAGTACTCACAATACAACTTACAAAACCGCCACTAGCACTTTGAAGGGTTAAGAAACAACGGTTACTTGTAGCAAGTAATCTCATTATGTAACAACTAGCACAACATGAACTTTTACTGTATATAATAAATGATAAAATAAATCTACAAAATCCACCTGGCACGAAGCGTTACTTGCATCTGTTTCTAAAGACGATATAACATCATATTTGCATACAGTTGACAACCAGCAGTAATGAACATGAGTTTAAGCAGATCATCGTTTCAGAAAACTCTTTTTTGTGCACTAACGTTTGAGAAAAATGCAACACCAAGAAGGATACATGTGATTGAAATGAACTTTATATCACAGATTAGGTACATGCCAATACACAATTGATTAGGATCACAGAACTGCACATAGTCTCTGTCCTTGAGAATTCAGTATGGTGTGAAGCCCCCACGTGCTGAAATAAGAGTCCCTAAAAGTCGTGGAATGGAATCAAAGCGGACCTGGATATGTTCCTGCGGAATCTCCCTCCACGCGTTTGTATGCTAGTCAACTAAGCATCAACAGTGGTTGCTGGAGGACAGTGACAAATAAGTCGCCGAACAATCATATCCCAGACATGTCCGATGGGCGACATATCAGGCGAACGTGCAGGCCAGGGAAGCAGTGGTACCCGTCCTTCTTTGAAGAAGGCTTGCACATTCCTCGCCACATGTGGCCGGGCATTGTCCTGCTGAAACATGGCATGAGGAGTTGCCTGAAGGAGGGGCAGTACCTAGGGCTCTAAAACCTCCCTGATATTGTGGTTGTTGTTCAGATTGCCCTCAATACGTAGTGGTCGAGATAGCATGTTGTATCCAGTGGCGCCACCAACCATCACACTTGGCGATTATCCGCTATGCCGCTCCACAATGCAGGCTGCCAGAATACTGTCCTCATGGTAGCCTCTAACACGTATTTGGCCATCAATGTAGGACAGGTTGAAGCGGGACTCGTCCGGAAACACTACATTTTGCCACTCAGCACGCCAGCGACAATGTTCACGTGCCCATTGCAGTCTGAGGCGTTTGTGGTTTCTGGACAATGGAAGCCGACGAAATGGCATGCGTGCTACCAGTCCAGCCCGCAGCAGACGGCGTCGAACCGTCGACGCAGAGAGGTCCACACCCGCTGTAGTGCTCCAGTGTCAAGCCACCACTGTGGACTAGGTTATACGATCCGTTACGGCCATGCGGACAAGATGGCGGTCATCCGGTACTGTGGTCACATTGCGTGGTCCAGTACCCACTCGTCACTGCGTACGACCCTCTTCTATCCACTGGTTCCACGCACGCATCACTCTCGTAGCAGTATGCCCTATACGAGCCGAAATGGCATGGTATAACAAACCTGTTTACCGGAGACAGATCATTCTGCCCCTGGTGTAACACTGATCTTTCCGGTCACACAAAAGAGGGCGCTGCTGGGCCTATGTTTACACTATCTCTCTGCAATCGTTATCACTTATTGCTGGTACACTGTTCTACACACCCTCCGAGTTTGGATTCATTCGGACCATTCTTTCTGGGTGTTGTAATTTTCACAAACAATACTGTATTTGCTATAAAAAAACTCAACGTTATTACTGAAGACATTCGGAAAGTAAGGTCCGATTTCTTATAAAACATAAACCATCACTGATTTTTTCAAAAAAACTTTATTTAATTCCTTACATGTTTCTCTATTTTTCTACATAGTTTCCATATTTGTTTAAACATTTGTGAAAACGTTCTAAAAGTTTTTGTATGCCTAATTTATAGACGTCTGCCGCCTGTGAGGATAACCAGTTTGTAACTGCTTCTTTCACCTCGTCATCTGTGGCGAAGCGCTTGCCTACCTAAAGGAGTTTGCCTTTGCGAGGCTTGGTGAATGCGATTAGATACACAGTTGGTGAACACCGAATTTCTCGGTTGGCGTTCGCAGACGATGAGGTTTTCCTGGCGAATACACGTGATGGCCTTCAAATCAATCTTGGCCAGTTCGAGGAGTCGTTGGGTAGGTTTGGCCTTGAACTTTCTCCGACTAAGTCCCACTCTCTGGCGATGGTCCCGGTGGGCAAGACACGTAAATCTGAAATCTTGACAGAGCCCCTCTTCAAGGTTGGTGGCGTGGACCTGGCTCCCCTGGGGGTGGAGGAGTGTTGGAAATATCTGGGTATTTCCTTCACTTCCATGAGCGTCAGGGCCTTTAAAGCCAGCCTTGAAGAGCCTTTGCGTAGGCTTACCTCTGCTCCCCTCAAACCCCACCAGAGGATGGAGATTTTGAGGGTCTTTTTGATTCCTTCTCTTGTCTATCAGCTTTCCTTCGTCCGTGTTACGAAGGGAGCGCTTAAGGCCATGGATGTCCTCATTAGAGCAGTTATTCGTCGCTGGCTGAGGCTTCCGAAGGACGTCTCATTGGGCATCTTTCATGCTCCAGTTTCGGCTGGAGCGTTGGGCGTACCTTGCCTCCTGAGATCCGTACCGACTTGGATTCTCAGTCGGATGCGAAACGTCAAGAAATCCAATTATGCTCCAGCTAGGGCCTTGTGCGATATGCCTTACTTCTCTCGGAGGGTAGCGTGGGCGGAGGCTGCCGCGATGGCGGATGGAAGACTTCTTGACACTTCGTCAAAACTAAAATCATTCTGGCGTGCCGTCTGGCTTGGATCAGTGGATGGTGCTGACATGGAGCCCACTTCTCCCTCGTCAACCATCTCGACTTCGTGGCTTTCGCAGGGGACTGGGGGTCCCTTCTTCTGACTTAATTTCTTATGTCCCACTGATAAGTAACAGTCTCCCTACAGAAGTGAGAACTAGCAGCGGTAGGAGGGGCCCCTCTGGCTCTCTTCCTAAATTTCGAGCAGGGTGTGTTGATGCCGAGACCGTGTATCATGTGGTGCAGCAATGTCCTCGTACCCATGATGCGCGGGTCTCTCAACACAACCACCTCGTCAATGTGGGGTAGCTGAACACCTTGAGGGGAAAGGGTTCCAAGTTCGCAAAGAACCCCAGTATCGTACTGCCGATAGACTGCGTAAACCTGACCTTGTTGTTTATAAACCTGGCCAGGGGTCTGCGTATATCTTTGATGCCCAGGTTGTCCAGTGTCGTGGGTTAAAATGGTCGTATGAGAAGAAGAGGGATCGATATGGGAAAAACCATGATCTCATTACCGCTGTCATGGAAGAGTGTGGGGTGGCTGAGGTGGCTGTACTCCCTATCACAGTTTCTTGGAAGGGGGTATGGTTTCCTCAGTCACTCTCCTCTCTTAAGGCGTTGGTTGGGAATATCTCCCTTCTTCGGTCAGTGCCAACCCGTGTCCTCTTTGGCTCTCTCATGTGTTGGCGACGATTCTGCCGGTCCACTAAGCAGCATAACCATGTCACGAGAGTACAGTAGTCTTCTGCCATTTTCTATTTTTAAATTTCCTTGATTTGCAATTGGTAGGATGTGAGTGGATTGCCTGCCCGGTACTTTGGTAATATTGTGTGTTTCTGAGTATTATGTTTATTCTGCTTGTTTGTATTTAGTCTGGTGGGCCATACAATTGCCAGCTGGTCGCTGTTCAACCAAGTGGGACGTAGATATCCTCCCCTGGAGGATTTGAGGGCGTGGGTGACAGCCACAACCTGGGATTTCCTGGGGCAAGAGACTACAGGCTGCGCTATTTAGGGGGGGGGGACACTCCTATGCGAGGGAGTGCCCCCCTGACATAGGATTGCTTTCGTCATGGTTGTTAGGTGGTCGTATGCAGCTGGTAGGTCCTTCCTGTCGCATTTTCAGTGAAGAGAGGGCTTACTATCTTCCCCTAACCCTTCTCCTATGATCGCCTCTCCTGCCGTCTGGGACTTGCCTTGCCTTGGGCCTATGTTATTTTATGTATATCTTTATCATTAACCTTGCAATGTTTCCGGCAAATGTATGGTTTATTTTCGACACCTGCATCTATGTATTTAGTACCAATTGGCAAGAATTCATAAAATAGCGGAACAAATGAAAATCGCTCGGCGCCAAGTCTTCGCTGTACGGTGGGTGGTCAATCTGTTCCCATCCAAAAGATCTGATCAGATTTTGGGTGTGAATGGCAGAATGGGGTCTGGCATTGTCATGCAGCAACAAGCAACATAACTCCAGACGTCAGAAGGCCACGTCGCTTATTGCGTATTGCACGTCGAAGTTTAGTCAGGGTAGCGCATTAAACGGCTGCATTGATTGTTGTCCATTGCTGCATAAACTCGACTAACAAGACTCCATGTCTATCCCAAAACACGATTGCCATAACCTTGCGTGTTCGAGATGTAATTCCAAGTAAAAATGTATATGAAGTACCTGCCCCAAGCATGGTGATGGTAATACCAAGAAACTAATCGCTACTGACATACTTTGGAAAGTGTTGTGCAAACTAATTAGACAGTAATAAGAACGACTGTACAGAACCTCCATCATAGCTCGGGTACACAGGCCAGTAACAGGACTCTCCGCCAGGAGTTGATATCACATGGTTTTTATGGTCTTGGCACTGCCAAGAACGCACTAGTGCCCAAGTCGTTGAGTTGTGCAAATAACACCGTCTTTCGGCTGTGGATAATTGGAAGAAGTTCTTAGAGTTATGAGTCACGGTACATTATCTGGCTTGGATGAACATTTTTGTAGAGCCCTTGGGTGACTGGAGAGTGATGTTTGATAACGTTAATATGGTGTTAATGACGTGGGGTTTTTCTTATCTTGGTTTGTAGCTAAAGCCAATAGCATGCTTCCCACACCCTTTCCTGTAACAAAGGACAATAAGATAATGTCCATAATTGGAGGTCAATAGCCTTATGGTTTGAAGAAAACCATGTTGAATTTCTTAACTGGCCAGCTCAAAGCCTCGCCTTGAACCCAGTAGAATATCGTTGGGTTGAGATGGAGCAGTGTTTGTATTCCAGACCCTCTCGACCAACAGGCAAATGCCAACTATTCACCATACTACAGGAAGAATGGAAGTAATTCCACTGGCTGTGTACGAGAACTTTATGGGGAACCTACCCAGAAGGGCTGAGGAAAGATAGGTAATGACGCTCACAGGACGATGGCGCTCAGAGCTGTATCTCAGGACTGGAACACACAACAGATTTCAGGCCAGTGCTGGTATCTAGCGAAGAGTGTGGGAATTACGTAGTTGGTTAGTGGCTGTTGTAGCACTTTCTGTTTAGCACGGACAACAAAATATAATCAGATAGCGCGTCTGATGTATTAATACCAGTCTTGTTCCTCAAATGTAAGTCAAGTTCTGCTAATATAACTAAATATGTAGTGCTGTTATAATATAGAATTTGTCCTTAAAAAACCATTTATATAGTTAACAGGTTTTGTTCGTTAGGATTTACCAAACACGATGTCAGCATCGGGTCATGCCCCTCACTACTAAGCACCATTTTCCGGCACCTGAGTGCCATTATACTTCAACAGCGATATGGCAACAGTATGAGAGATGCTTTTATGCAATAAATGTCAATATTGACAATTACATTAAAATATATATATTTATGTAAATTAAATTATTTTTTTTTGGAACCAAATATTATGAAATCGTTGGTTTTGAACTTAGCATAGGCATACATTTGTTTATTTTGGCCTATATTAAGTGAGAGGGGTAAATGCTGTATACAATTAGGTACAAAGACATGGCATAGTACTACGTCCTTAAAAAAACATTACTTTCGTAGATGCCGGAGAAGGGGGAAGGATCTACTAAAAAAAGTCCATAGAGCATTGAAATTACGCAAGTTGCATTGTCTGCTGGCACATCTATGAGAGGTGTAGCCATATAGTTTAAGAGGTCACTGTTATGGCCCATCTGTGTGTTAGTTAAGCCCAAGAACAAGAAACCTGACACCATGTTTTGCTCCTTGCTATGCTTTATCTCGGCATTACAGCTATATACACAGTGACCACGAGGAGGATGGTCATTTATAAAAAAGACAGTACAAAGGTAGGTTGTCAAAATATAGGTATTTACCTTATTCAGGCATGTTCGTATGGGAATACAATTTATTTTATGTATAAAAAATCACGCCAGGAAGGTGACGTCCTTCTTCCCTGATGCAGTTTTCAATTCTAGTCCCGAAGCTCCCCCACACTCGTTCCAGTGTTGTCTCACTTATAGCGCCACCTCTCTACGAATGGCCACCTTTGAGTCATTCAAAGTACAGGCTTTGTCTTTAAATAGCCCCACAAAACAAGTCGCACATCCTGAGGTCAGGGGATCGAGGAGGTCAGGGCACATAACCGAACCTGGAAATGACACACACCTGGGAACAAGTTCCGTAAGAGGTTCTTTGGAATCCTGGCGGGTGGGCTGAAACCATAAGCCATGTTGCAAGCGTAGCCTCTGCAATTGTGACAGAGAAATGTTGTTGAACCAATCCACGTACCGATTAACGGTGAAAGTGACCACTACCCCGTTCTCCTAAAAAAAAAAAAAAAAAAAAAACGGTGTTTTATTGGTCTCTGCTTTTTTGAGCTGAAAATTTAAACGTGGTTGTTGATAATGAAGGTGCCACGAACGAACTACCAGTTACAGCCCTGTATGATATGCAAGATACACAAACTGACCAAGATCTTCGAGATGTTCAGTGCGCAGTGCCCACCCGCCACCCGCATCATCTGCCAGGGTCAAAACTACCAGATAAAACTCATCACCGATAGACTTACGTGTTAGCCCAAAATTATACGAACACCCGATGCAGAATGTAAGAAGTCCGCCAATACTGATAACACACAAACACACAACTACTAAACCCAGCACATCACATTATCCCACCGCTTAAAAATGTCCTACCAATACATCCATAGCTGAAATATCACCCATGCTTGGTCCTTATTAAGTTGAAAAAAACAACAAGAGAAATGTAATCGAAAAGAGAGGTATGAAATCCTTAATGGTACTTGAATGAATAATAAGCTCGGAAAGGCTATGCAATGTTGGACTACAACTGTACGTAAGCCAAGACCCCGGAAATTCATTTTCGAAATCTACAAAGAAAACACGACTTCAAATAACGATGCACCATAAGTCTATTTGCCATCTCTGGGGACGACAGTGGCATTGGCGAAGCATAGTTGTGTGACGACGACGATCCAGTGTCCCTGAATGAAGGACGAGCTCTGCGTTAAATTAAAATCAACTCATTACAATGCAGTGATACCTATAGAGAATCCATACCTGCGGCTGTTCCTTCGGTTCCTGTATGTGTAGCCCTCCCACCTCAACAAACCCAGGCACAGAGGGTCTCGGCCAGTGTAAAGTAAAGTGGCTGCTAAGTAGGACGACGCTCGCGTTACTGGCCAGTTCTTGCACACTGGGAACATCTTCCCGGAAGAAATCGCGCATGAGAGCAGACGTTGGTTTATAGCTGTACAAACGATCCCCGGCCTTATATAGTAGGTCGAGAGTTGTATTAGTCAGCCTCTGCCAGAAATCAATTTTGTGGATGTACGGCAAGGAGATACTTGCAGGGTGATCTGGGTTACCAATCCTTGCGCGAGTCCAAGGAAAGGACGCGCTTGAGACCAAGTGAACCAGCGGTGCCTTGAATTTGTGCGCGAAGCCAATCGTACACTCGCTACCAAAAATCTCCGTGTAATGACAAGGCGAAGTTTTCCGAAGAATTTCAAAGCACTTGCGCGTTCTGGTGTGCCATAGTTTCCCCGACACATTTCTCGCAAGTCTCCCAGTTTGTTTGCTTTCCAGCCGAGGGCTCTTTGACCGGTGACGTTGTCTACCATGTCCGGCAGAGAGACCCAGACACGTCGATGTCGGCATGGTTCGGAACAAGAGTCTTCTGTGGAAAGTGGCTCAAAATCACCACTTCATGCCCTCTAGCGGCTTACTCCTTCATCAGAGCTTCGAATGCTATGAAGTGACTTTTTTACTTCGAAGATACTACAAGGCAACCACGCTATCGCTCGCACTGCTCTCAGGATCACTTAAGCACTTGAGAATCTCCATGCGAAGAGAACGTAATTCTTCAAAAGGCAAAAAGTAATAATGTTTTCCCGTCACGTAGCACTTCTTCTTCACAGTACGTCTGAAGATGACGGAACACTTGATTACAGCGCGTCCCGTAACACTTCATTACCGATTCGGTGTTCATAAATTATGCATTACGCCGGGAGCCTGGATCGCCTTCGCTGGAGCCCAGCCTCCGGAGATACATGAGAGCGACGCGTTTGCTAAAGAAGCTCCCCTCCCCTCCCCTTCCAACACAACAAGGATTCTCCAGCATCAAGCGGAAGGTGATACAGAAAGTGTTTGTGTTCGTGCCAACGAATTTAACCAAGGAGTCCCACAGAGTTGCTGCTCATGAGTCACTCTGTGATCAATTCCCTTTGACGAGAAGTTCTGGAAGAACTTGCAGTCTACTTTCTCAACATGCGAAGGTGCGTTCCCTACATCGCCTTCATAAACCAAAAATGTAATATTTCACCTCAACTGTAACTACTTCGAGAGATTTTCCTGGTCGAAGTTTTTATGGCGGGAGAGCAACATTGCATCTGCATAGAAAGAAATATTGTCAGAAAAAGAGTTATAGTTTCTGATGGCTTGAACAAAGACTGGCTTCTGATAAAGGTGTAAGTATTTTAAGACAACACATTAATCAGACAAAAAAAATGTACCGCAACTATACTTTAAAAAAGTAGGTTACGCGGTTTCAACAAGTTACAAAGAAAAATTGTATGAAAGTGTATGCTTTTGTGATAATAAATCAAATGACCAGCAGAAGTTTGTAATGGAAAGGAATGACAGGGAAGAGGAGCTTGTGCTGCCAGTACAAGTATCCGAAAATATCATTCCAGCATAGAAGTTCCCCTGTCTCCTTCCACGGGTGTCAGAGACTGACTCCTGCAGACTGACTCCTGCATGTGATGTCTTAGTGCCTGCACGTGATTGGCCAGCTGCAATCACGTGGCAACTCGGTGATTGGCTGGTTGATGTCCGCACCATGTATTATTGGTGTAATATGATTGGTTTAATGTCAACATGACGTCATAGAGATTGCATATAGGTATAATAGAAGCTGTTGGAGGTCAGCTGTGAGGCTTAGTTTGACAACAGCTCGTGTTAAAGACACATCGTCTGAGCTTGTGAAAGCAATTGTAAGATATTATGGTGGTAAAGGTTGTGGGTCCAGGAACAAAACCTAGAGCAGTACTGCCATCGACTTCTTCGAGCATGACGCTGACAGTACCAGTGACTTCTTCGGACGGGTCACTCGCAGCAGTTTCTCCATCGACTTCTTCAGATGGAGCTATTACAGCAGTGTCGTCATCGACTTCTTCAGACATGATGCCGACATCACCATCAACTTCTTCAGACATGGTGCCAACAGCACCATCGACTTCATCAGGCATGGCATCGGCTGCGCCATCGATTTCATCAGGCATAGCATCGGCTGCGCCATCGACTTCTTCGGATGGATCACCTTCTGCAATGTCGCCATCGATGACTTCATCAAAGCTTCGTTGCTGTTACTGTGACAAGATATTTGTCTACAGTCAAAGTGCGAGGAAGCAGGAAATAACCACTTGTGTGACGGGTCCTTCCTGTGCTATGCAACAGTGTGACAAGTGAAAACATCTGTTCAAAGGCGGGGATAACCTAAAGAGACATCGCAATAACTGTAAAAGTAGAGTTTCTGTAGCCAAGAAACGATCTGTACTAGCTGTTGGCGAAACCACTTCGAATGGATTTTACCTTAAATAATCAGCATTCAAGGGTACTTAAAAATATTTTGTGGTTGAGAATAACTTTGTTGGTAAAAAAATTTGTATATACCTTGAACACATTAAGCAAAGGATAATCAATCAAGTAACAGAAGAAGTTGAAGAAGGTCCCATAAAATATAATGTTTGGCTCGAGTGTACCGATGAAAAACCACAACCTTTAAATGAAGCCGTTAGTCGGGGAGCATTTAAGACTGCAAACGTGGCATTATACAATGTTGATAGCATTCCAGGGGCTGTAGAGGCCTTGAAAGAAAAATTTTGTCGTCAAGAAGAAGAATATATATGGCCAAGGGTTCTGTTTGGATGCTTGCCACCGTAGACTGTCTTGAGATGCGTACAAGCAGATTATATTCACTATGTGAAAAGTGAGCATACTGCTGTAAATACATTACATGATTGCATGGAAACTATAAAGATTCTGTTTTTTTTTTACGATTGTTGACTGAAGTATGTAAATATAAATATATATATATATGATTTCTATGAGAAAATATTTTATTTCTCGCTTGTGTTGTACTTTGCCCTAGCAGGCCTACTTCCCTGATGTAGGGAATATGATAGCCTTAGTTTTGAAATGTGTCACTACATGATGGTACTGTAAGTGGGCATGTTAAAAAATTAATGAAATTATGTCAAAATGAAATGATTTGAAAGTTAGTACTTCAATATCTGCTGTGTAGGCCCATCACTGGATGTGCACATCAATGATATGGTAATATAATATTGAAATTAACTGTACAGAAACTAAGAATAGATTGCAATCACAATACATTTTCAGCATTTAGGATGGAACAGACATGAAAACATGCTGTTGAAGTGGTATAAATTTGACTCTGAGACTTGGTGGAAAGGGAGTCCGAAGGTTGTGTCGGGCCTGGCCAGAACTGCTTCAGTGCGTTATATTACGAAGAAAAGTCCTGCATAAATTTCTGTGTGATTGGTGTTGCTCTAATACGGCACAGTTATTTTTCTAGTAAACACAAGTGACGAACTATGTGGAAGATTTCTAAGTTTAAAGGTCAAGAACATACGGAATAATCAAACATTGCGGAAGTAATGTAACCCAAGATGTCGGTTCGAGGGGAGCGAGTAATCAGGAGGCTATTAAATCGTGGTGGAAGGACAGAGCTTGAATAAAATCTAATGTGATGGCCTGGTGACAAAATCAAGAAGGAATGATAGAAAATTAAAGGAAGGTAACCAGAAAAACCAAATAAAAGATGGCGCACATCGCATTGCAGAGAAAGAAAGAAATGTGTTGTTGACAGCTCGCCTGGTGGCTAAATCGAGAAATTAGCACCACTTAGGTGATTAAAATAATATCCAATATGGTGGTCACAGACAACATCGCCTATACTTAAAAAACTTAAACAAATACGGCTGCCACCTGGTGGCGAAATCGATAGCTTTCTTGGTGATAAAATCGAAAATTAATACACTAGTGCTGCCTATACTTTTAAAATAGAATCGAATATGATAGCCACCTGGGGGCTAAACCGATAAATAATACATTATCACCACATATGCTTTACAACTGAATCCAAAATGACCACCTACAGATATGTAAACAAATAACAAACGAAAAAAAAAACCTGATGTCAGGAGAACGAAGATGTGAGACAAACGCCCGCAAAGTAAACAAATGACAAACGAAAAAAATTAATAAGAAGGCATGTCGAACATGCGTAAGAGAGAGCGACAGCTGCTCTGGCGGCGAAATCGTTAGTTAATACACTTGCACCACCAAGGTGTCGAAAATGAAAACAAACTACAAAAGGGGAAAAAAATATCTGCATAGGACGGAATGAGCATGGGTGAGGGGGGTGGAGGACTGCCGACTAATTAACCAATGAGATACATTGAATAAAGGAGTGGAGGGGAACTGACTAATTAACAAATGTGAAACATTGGCGAGGCTCAGAAGAGTGCTGGCATCGTGCTGGGGAAAATGGGGGGTTTTCTGGAAATGTCAGTTATTTAATACATTTTTAATATTATTTTAATACATTTTTAAATAAATTAATTTATACATTTTTATATAATTTTAATTTTTTGTGATATATTTTATATATTTGGGCAAATATTGCGTTCAAGGTCAGTAAAGGCCATGTATATGGTTAAGTTCAAGGTCAGTTGGATCCAAATATTGTTGTCGGGTAACGTCATAACATGGTGACTCGTCGTCTCTGGTCTCCCGTCCACTCTAATCCCAAACCTTTAAAATTGCAATGTTATAATTTTTTTAAATACATTTTTTAATAATTCGTTATAAATATTTAAGCATTTAGTGGATTTTTTATGGTTTTAAAATTTTTTTTGGAATAATTTAGGGAATTTTTGGTTTCAAGGTCTAAGATCACTGGGGTCAAGTTCAAAGGTCAAGGTCACCAACATCCAACATGGTGGTTAAAATGGCTGACAGATCCAAGATGGCTAATGGTCAGGTCTGACTTCGGACCCTGGACCCTGAATATCGAATTTGCATACCCTATGCCTATAACACCAATATGACCGCCAATGCTCTGCCTTCGAAAACGATCCCCTCAAATCCTTTCTATGGATCTAAAAGTACCTTTCAGGGGATCGTTTTTGCAAATGGGGATCGGTGCTTTTTTGGGAAAAAATTGAATTTTAAGGGGGGAAAGGAGAATTTTGAGGGAAATTTAGTTTATTTTGAGGGGAAAATTGTCTGTTTTGAGGGGGGAAAGGGACATTTTTAGGGGAAAATGGCCGCCGGGGGACAGAAATGACAGAGCATGAACAGCTCCGTGCCTGGATCCCATTGTCCCAAAAGTCCCCAAAATTCTACTATTAATAGTAATAATGAATCTTTTTTCAGAAAGCTAATAAATTTTCTAACTGATAGTCTTCATTTCTTCCGCGTACTTGGATTTTACAGGATCCTAATGCAGTCGATGGAGACTCGATGAAGCACATTTTAAGGACCTGCAGCAGCATTTGCTTGAAATAAAAATGGAAAAACACTTCGCAAAACTTGCCTGAAATACATCGAGCTGGGATTGAACTGACGATATGTTGGATGCGAGTCAAATGTATCACCACATTACCAAACACGTCCCATGATTGATAAACATTTATTATACCACAAACCCGGCTTACTTTGCACCTGGCGGAGTAAATTTACGCCACTCAAATTGTTTGCTTTGGTGCCATTTGGTGAAATATTAGGAAACACTACCTTTGTAGATAACATTCAAATGACATAAAAATTTAAATACCTACGTATATTTGCCTATTGTTTTGCTAAATGGTACAAAATGACGCATTCTGCATCCCTATATTTTATTCGTCAGAACACACGCTCAGGCGAAGCTCGCAGGCGGACGACCGACAATAAAGATTAAGGGTTAGCGGACGTGCCGGAAGAGTGACGCCAGGAAGGGCGCGACCACGCCTCGCAGCTACAAAGGCATGCTACCAAAGGTTTCTGCATGTGCAACATTTCCTGCACATGCAGACGACATCCGGAGACAATGGAAGGCACCAGGGCGCGGACACAGCTGCATTTTGCAGCTGCCCAAGGGACACCGAGATCCCACCACTAGCTGCATCTGTCCCGGGCTTGTACCACAATAAACCATGAGAGCTTTTAGCGGGCGTGCTGGGATATAGCGGCACGATATCCGGAGGCAGGAGAACCACACGTGCGCCGAACCAAGAGGGCACCCAAGAGTTCCCGCAAGTGCAGAACGGAACAATAAACTTCCAGGCCAGAATCAAGGGGTGACACCAGGCCGGCTGCGGACCACAGGAGCAGCGGCCACGTGTTTTACGACTCAGGGGGGACGCGACAAGCACCCCGGACACGTGCAGAGATAGTGGAAGTTGAATATGGCGATGGAGCCTACAAAACCACCAGAAGGAGGGAGGAACGGATCAGTCAGTCGAGGATCGAGCAGTCAGGCAGTCAGTCAGGGGACCTGAAGCGAGGCATCCGGGTCGGAGCCAGACGAAACCAGTGCGAGGATCGGGCAGTCAGTTGAGAGACGTCAACGAGTCAGTCAGTCGGAGTCAGTCGGAGTCAGTCAAGGATCGAGAATGCATCAAGACGTCGACCTCAGTCGGAGGCCATCAAACGGGACGTACGGCGGGAAGAATCCGAGAAAACGGCAGCCGGCCATCGCTAAACGAAGA
>NQII01004622.1:109221-124588 GCA_002778355.1 Clitarchus hookeri | reverse complement strand
ATGTACCAGTTAACCTGTTCAAGCCACAATAAAACTCGATTATGTGAACTCGCAAATAAAGTGTAATTTATTAGTAAATTGGACCTAGAGACAACAGTGTCGACGTATTCCTACACCCTATCACTGAGGGCTAGCATCAAGTGCTGGCGCCTCACGCCGCAGAGCAGATTCAATACCTACTTCCAAACTTCAGCATTTGGCAGGTATCAAAAAAATAAACATTTTGAGTGGTGCATTGTTTTCCTAGAAGGTGCAAAGTAACCGCTGTTTATGACGCATAATTTTTCTAACTTAATAAGTATAGCTCATATAATAAGTACGCTGATATAAAACTATATTCGATTATATTTACAATGAATTTATACTTCGTAATAATACTTTATTTTCAACAAGCTTCCTAATTGGAAAAAATAATTCTTCGTTATCGGTTTTTGCAATTTTTCTGGGGAACTTCCATAAAAGAACCATTTAGCTGTCACTCCTTAGCATGTTAGTAGATTAAAAATAAAGTTAGCTGCAACACGACAAATAAAACTGCTCAACAAGCACATATTTACGTAAAATAACATATTTGTATAACGCGACTGAGAATCACAAATGTGCAACCTACGAAACTGAATTAATCGTTTTGTAGATAAAATTTATTTTTCATAAAAAAGCTTTGATATTTTTTACAATCCGTTCCTTTACATTGTTTCATTATGTGGTATTAAATCAATCAAAGAATACTCCCAGTTTCGTAAATACATTCCTTAAGGCGCCCGTCTACCTGGCGCTTGAACTGCGTTGCAGAGTGTTCGAAATACACGTTTTTCAGCGAAACTATTAAGCGTGCGTCCAATGTACTTATCTACGAAAAGAACACACACTTCAGACAAGAGCTGTTAAGTACTTTCAAAACATCACGTACGTTAGAAACATGAAATCAGAGTATTCCAAAACCGCTAAAAACGGCCTTTCCAAGGCGCTGTAGCTCAAAATGCACGCATCAGATACATACAAAACTACTATAGGGGCCTGCACTGAACCTTCCTAAAGACTTCCCACTAATAAAATAATATGGTCACCGCTGAAAGTCCCATAGGTACACGCAGCACGACGAGAACACTGCACGCCAGTTCAGAGCCTTGCGCTTAGCGGCGATGGCGTACTTGATGCGCGTAGCAGTGTCGCCCTTATCGCTCCAGCGCTTCTCGGCCTAAACGTGGGAAAAAGTTCCAGGTAGACGGGCGCCTTAAATATAACGCACGCGAATGCGAACATTTTCTCATTTTACATTCAAAATTATACTGACGGAAAAAAATGAGAATAAAACTAAACGTAATGCGATTCTCGCGAATGAATGTAGGTGACCAACTGCAACATTAGACCAATTAAAAAATAATATTAGTTTTACAATGCTTACTTCTTCGTATTGTGCGTCTGCAGCCATGATACAGGGAATAATTCTAACGGGAGTATGAATGCTTGAAAATCGCTGGCAGAGGCCACTACAGACGATTGAATTGCGTATAGGATTATTGTAACCCCAGTGTAGCTATGACGAGGGAAAGGGGAGCTGGGTTATTCATCGCCTGGTAACAGAAAGGCCCACCCAGATAGCAGGCCGGGGCTTTCACAAACTGGGCATAGCCCAAAAACAAAAACTGCCGCCCAAATGTGTCCNGGGGGGGGGGGACGCAGCGCACATGAAATACGGCGATGCGAGAGGGCCGCTGTTCGAAGCTGCAACGCGATAACCACGCGTTGGGGAAACTGCGACTGGCTGTGACAGACGGCGCGTACACCGGATAAAAAAAAATTAACTGTAAATACAAAATTTTTTTGCCCTGAGAACGCTTCAAATATTTTAACAAAATAATACTTTCATATAGAGCGGCATTTTACGCCGCACTATAATATGCAAATTTTAGGCATAAGTAATAGCATGACAGTAATGCATCACAGTGGCAAAATATTTGCTCAAGGAGTCAGTAAAAGATGTTATCTAGCATTACTGTTTTTTTTTTTGTTTTTCTATATTCGCTCCTAAAACCTTGTAAAATTGTAATAATATTTTGTGTTTATGTACCACAAAAAAAAAAAAAAAAAAGAATTCACTTCTCCTGCGCACTGGAAGTGCACAGGTAAGCGTGTTCGCCACATGGATGGTTCTCTCAGAAAGAGGAAGAGCAATTTCTCTTAATGGGTACCGGTCTTCCCGCGTGGCGGCGCCACGAGCACACATATGCGATTGAAGAGCTATCTTACGCCGTTCCACGAAACTAGTGTTAAAAACACCAAGAAAATGTGTAATGGCTTCGCTCTTTCTGTGCTAGTGCGTGTATTCAATAGCCACTCTCTTACGTTTACAGTTTAATGACATTAAAAGTTTACTGCTGCTGCTACAACTAGTTATAGTTTTGCGTCTCACAGTCATGCTCAGAAAAACTGAAGCAGTCGAGAAGCCATAAGAGCGGNAAAAAAAAAAAAAAAAAAGAATTCACTTCTCCTGCGCACTGGAAGTCCACAGGTAAGCGTGTTCGCCACATGGATGGTTCTCTCAGAAAGAGGAAGAGCAATTTCTCTTAATGGGTACCGGTCTTCCCGCGTGGCGGCGCCACGAGCACACATATGCGATTGAAGAGCTATCTTGCGCCGTTCCACGAAACTAGCGTTAAAAACACCAAGAAAATGTGTAATGGCTTCGCTCTTTCTGTGCTAGTGCGTGTATTCAATAGCCACTCTCTTNAAGAAAATGTGTAATGGCTTCGCTCTTTCTGTGCTAGTGCGTGTATTCAATAGCCACTCTCTTACGTTTACAGTTTTATGACATTAAAAGTTTACTGCTGCTACTACAACTAGTTATAGTTTTGCGTCTCACAGTCATGCTCAGAAAAACTGAAGCAGTCGAGAAGCCATAAGAGCGGNGCTACAACTAGTTATAGTTTTGCGTCTCACAGTCATGCTCAGAAAAACTGAAGCAGTCGAGAAGCCATAAGAGCGGTGGACTAAGGGGCTCAGGGGTTGGTCGCCTCCTTCTCCCCCCTCTATACTTTTTAAAGAGGGGGAAGAAGTCAGTCAGTACTTCAGTTTGTAATAAGTATTTAAAATTTACTAGCGAACCGGCCCGCCTTCGCCCGGTAACAATTTAGTTTTTACAGCGATATTTTGAAAGAAAAAAATGGTTACTGTGGGTCATCCTTAAAAGATAAACATATGCTATGACGGACTTTTTTATAGAACATTTTGGGAGCTACAATTATTTAGTACATCAATTTGATGTATCTCTTGTGGTTTAGTCAGCGCAAGCCACGTAAGCGCCCCTTAAAAGCTGTTTTTTACTACTTTATTACAAACGGTTCTCTACCATCCTTACATTAAATATAAATGTATTATACACCAAAATTTTCCTCAAGAAATTCTCTAAATGATGATAACCGCATCAAAATCNAATTTTCCTCAAGAAATTCTCTAAATGATGATAACCGCATCAAAATCCACTAAGCGAATACACAGAGAGACGCGGATAAGCGACTTTGTTTTATACCATTCATATAATAGATGGTAAACTTCTTGNTTTAGTTTTTACAGCGATATTTTGAAAGACAAAAATGGTTACTGTGGGTCATCCTTAAAAGATAAACATATGCTATGACGGACTTTTTTATAGAGCATTTTGGGAGCTACAATTATTTAGTACATCAATTTGATGTATCTCTTGTGGTTTAGTTAGCGCAAGCCATGTAAGCGCCCCCTAAAAGCTGTTTTTTACTACTTTATTACAAACGGTTCTCTACCATCCTTACATTAAATATAAATGTATTATACACNAAGCTGTTTTTTACTACTTTATTACAAACGGTTCTCTACCATCCTTACATTAAATATAAATGTATTATACACCAAATTTTTCCTCAAGAAATTCTCTAAATGATGATAACCGCATCAAAATCCATTAAGCGAATACACAGAGAGACGCGGATAAGCGACTTTGTTTTATACCATTCATATAATAGATGGTAAACTTCTTGTTTCAATCTTTTTAAAATATATTTATTTCAAGTAATTGCATAACCAAAAGCAAAACATAATATTTCACTACAAATTTTTAATTTATTTAAATTTAAACATAAAACACACAGAAAAGGAGATGAGATTAAACTGAACTTGGGTGTGGTCAC
This sequence comes from Clitarchus hookeri, assembly GCA_002778355.1. NCBI lineage: Eukaryota > Metazoa > Arthropoda > Insecta > Phasmatodea > Phasmatidae > Clitarchus > Clitarchus hookeri. The sequence goes on along the minus strand of NQII01004622.1, from coordinate 120,425 downwards.
AGAAAGTTTGAGACGTACCCCCTTCCTCCTCACTTCACAATCCTTCCCCTTCTCCACTTTCTGGAAACATGAAGTGAGCATCTGTGCAGCAGACAGTACTTGTGATCGCAAGCTGAGTCACGCCGTGTACTCGATATGAACCATTACTGTCCCGGTCCCCTCGTTACATAGGCGTGGCGCCTTATCATACACTGAAGCGCCAAAAAAACTGGCACACCTGCCTAATATCGTGAAGGGCCCCCCGAGCACGCATAAGTGCCGCAAGACGACGTGGCATGGACTCGACTAATGTCTGACGGTATGCAGGAGGCAATTCACACCATGAATCCTGCAGGGCAGTCCACAAATCCAATCTTCGCCAATTTGAGAAAGGGTTGCACGCCTGTCACGTTAAATGATTCCCGTCAGTCGTCGTTTGTCCGGTTTTCTTTCACGATCTATTTTCCGGCCGCAGCGATGTCGAAGATGTGATGTTTTACCGGATTCCCGATATTCACGGCACACTCGTGAAATGGTCGTACGCGAAAATCCACATTTTATCGCTACCTCGGAGATGCTATGTCCCATCTCTCGTGCGCCGACTGTAACACCACGTTCAAACTCACTTGAATCTTGATAACCTGCCATTGTAGCAGCAGTAACCGATCTAGCTGCCGACCGCATCGCGTTACTCTGATTGGTTCCGTACCTCTGTCATTTGCATACTCACGCCTATGCCAATTTTTTTTTATTTCTTCGGTGTAGCTACCACGAAAATAGATTAGGATTTGTGTTTCCGTTATAAGTATTTCTGCGTCTTTCGCTTAGTTTATTCCAGAGGTTCTGTTGTTTGTTTCACCACTTTGCCGTAGGAAGGTTTCACTTGACTTCGACTTGAACTCGAGACAGGCGCCAAGAAACTCCACTGCGTTGTATTCGCAACTTAAGGTCTGTTGTGCTGAGCTGTGCACGTGGCGCGTTCTCGCTTGATGACACATGCTCATACTTAAAGCAAGTAGCAACTGGATATTTCCATGAATAAGAAATGTATAGTAATGATATGACACTTATTCTTGNGCATACTTAAAGCAAGTAGCAACTGGATATTTCCATGAATAAGAAATGTATAGTAATGATATGACACTTATTCTTGAGCAATAAGCAGTTGTGATACCACTATTTACGAATTTGTCGACCGCAGGCATTCTAATATTTCAGTTTTGTGCAGTAAGTGTCCGGCGAAGGGTGATCGGTTGCCTTTCACTGTAAACTGTGATTGAGAGGTTGTAGTTAAGAGACCCGACCATCCAGGAAAGAAGTACGCTACTCTTATACCTCAAGATAAGAAAATGAGTGTGATGGGGGAAGGTGGGTAGAATTTGGCTAAGACGAACACCACGAGAGATTAGCGTTTTAGCAAAGGAGTAACAGTAATTAGGTACAACTAAAATAATAAAAATTAATAAACAAACAGTAAATACGCAAATTTACTAAGAACATAAGTCGAGTTCAATACCATAAAAGACTACCGCGAGAATACGAAATTTAACCAATAAATTCACATTTTCAACAAACATTTTATACGACGATAACATTTCACATTTAATAATTTTTTAATTAAATATGAGTGGTTTCTAATATCGATACAACTAACCATAAGAAAAAAAAAGTTTTCAGGACCTTATGATAAAATCTCCAAGAAAATTGTGTATAGTAAACAGTTCATGATGAGTGTTTGCGATCTGTTGCAAGTAACATAATTAACGATTTAAGTAATACTTAATAGTTGTCAAGTGCTGTACGCCAAAGTTGTTTTCACTTGAAAACTTAAACTCTTAAATACTGCAAAGATGCGTAAACTATATCAAACGGAATAAAATTGCGTCAAAATCCTATTCATTAATATGTCTTAGAAACATATTTTTGGACGTAAGCTACAACTTTATTTTTGCGGTTAAATTATTTTTGTTTTGGAGCTTAGACGTTTTAACATTATTATCAACACTGCTATTAACATAAAATATAAATATGCTTACGTATGTCCAAAAATTAAGTCACAAACCAACGTTACTCAGGGATATTAAAGATGCAATAATTACATTATCAAGCACATATATTTTAGTACGTGCTTTATCAGTTAAGAATAAAAAAAGGTTTCTGGATTAACTCATATTTGCTTTTAACAAAAAAAAAAANTAGTACGTGCTTTATCAGTTAAGAATAAAAAAAGGTTTCTGGATTAACTCATATTTGCTTTTAACAAAAAAAAAAATATCGCAAAACCATAAGAACATATAGTTAAAGAGAATCAGTTAGCTTAAAAAGTTAAATTACTANAAAAAAAAAAAATATCGCAAAACCATAAGAACATATAGTTAAAGAGAATCAGTTAGCTTAAAAAGTTAAATTACTACTTAAGTTGTAACAGTTTTTGTGGTTGAAATCATAAATGAAAATTATAAAATAATACCGAGTAGAAAGAGCCGAATTGTGATGTAAACTATTATTTTTCTCTAGAATGTTTGTATTATATTCACATCACGCCTTTATTCACTTCGCCAAAGAGTCTGGATAATACCAATTTGAGACCGCGAGAGTATGCCACAGCACGGAAAAGCACTCTCACTAAACAGTTCGAAAGTGCACTCGCCGGAAGAGAGCACTTTTCAAATTGGCGCATAGCCTCAATGCGTATACGAACAGCAAACTGTTTTCAGAACATCAGGGTTGGCTGACGGAAATGAGCAACTGAACCTATTTCGTACGTTAGGCAGTTTCTCTCGAACGAGGCTGAGTACAGCAAATGTCACTGTACTCTGTGTAACATGATAGACGTTGTTGATGAGGAGAATGAAGAGAATAAGAAGAAGAACAAAAGAAAAGTAGAATAAGAAGTAAAGATGGTTAAAAAGACGAAGGGTTTTGAAGAATGACAAAAGAAGAAAGAATAATAAAAAGAAGATTAAAAATCCATAAGAAAGAAAAAGACGAAGAAGAAGAAGAATAGGAAGGTATGGAATAAAGGAAAAGGGAAAGAAGAAAAAGAAAACTTGAAAACTTTAAACTTTAAAGTAAAGATTTATATGAAGAAGAAGTAAAGAAGGTCGAAAGATTAACTGATTTAAAGAAGGATATAAGAAGAATATATATGATAATTAAAGTACATGAAGCTACTATAAGAAATAAGTAGATGAAGAAGACGAAGAAGAAGAAGGGGAGGAAACAAGAAAGAATAGGAAGAGGAAGAGGGAATGAAGAAGAAGAAGAAGACTCTAAATAAAGATCAGGCGTCCCGACGAATATGGGTATTATAGGAAGTAGCTGTTGAGGAAGATGAAGTGAAGAATAAGACGAGAAAAAGGAACACAGGAGGAAGGAAATAGAAATATACAAATAATGGAAAGAAATAAGAATATGGAGAAGAAGGATAAAATAAGAAGTTGTTAAGGAAGAGGATGAAGAGAAGAAAAAGAGAAATGAAGAATAAGAAGTAGTATGTCAACAAGATAAAAGGATATGAAGAATGATACAAGAAGAAAGGATAATAAAAAGAAGAAGTATCTATAAGAAAGAAAAAATGAAGAAGAAGAACAGGAACGTGTGGAATTAAGGAAAAAGAAAAGGGAAGGAAGAAGAAGAAGAAAACTTGAAAACTTAAAACTTTAAAGAAAATATCTAAATGAAGAATAAGAAGTAAAGATGGTCAATAGATTAACTGATTAAAAGAAGGAGATGAGAAGATATGACAATTAAAGAAGAAGAATTTATAAGAAAAAAGAAGATGAAGAAGAACAAGAAGGTGAGGAAACAAGAAAAGAATAAAACAAGTGGAAGAGGAAATGAAAAATAAGAAGACTCTAGCTAAAGATTAGGGGCCCCGATGACTACGGCTATTATCAAAGAGGAGGACATTCGATAAATTTATAGGTTATTGATATATAGGAATTTATAAACAATTTATTTAAATCATTTATAATTTAAAGTCATGAATTGACATGGATTTTAATTTAAATTAATTAATTTAATTTATTTAATTTAAATTGATTAAATAAATGTGTTTCATCCCTAGCTCAAAAAAAAAAGAAAAAAAAAGGATTCCCAAGCTTAATAAGATTCCTTGGCAGTGGAAGTAGCAAAGAATGATTATAATGAATAGACGATTAATAATCAAAAACCTCGGATGGCCTTTGGCTAAGAGAGGTGAGGTGGAATTTAATTAATTAAATTTTGTTGTAAGCTAGCACTTACCTTCTGATGTACACTACCTTTTATTAAATGAAACGTTTGTAGGGACGCCAACGAAGAAATAATTTGACATAGCGAAGTTTAAAACATTGACGAAGCGCTCCTTCGCCGCATTGATCTCAGAGTGCATGACTTGCTATGGCTGATGCGGGCTTTAAACTGATAGACGACTGCAGATATCGACTGCAGATATCGACTGCAGAGGGATGCTTGCCAACTAGAAATGGCCTGTGGGAAGACATTCTCACGCAGCGAAGAACCTGACACCTGGTGGTTTGAGGTGAATAACCTTCTAAAAAACATCGGGCACGTGTCCAATAAGGTCGTTTTTCGCAATGCGGATTGTTAACCGAGCGTACTGCTCACGTGCTAGAAAATCTGTCTCGTACTCGTAGTGTCATTGGTTCGATTCCAGCTCGCTGAAATAGGAGTGATTGTGAAGCGAGGTGAGTACGGAGCAGCGTCGGAATGCAAGGGCAGGGGGAAACGGGAGATCGCCGAGAAAACCCGTTGACCAGCGCAATTATCCGGCACGATTCCTACGTGCGAAAATCCGGGGAGCCACCCCGCCGGGAATCGAACCGGGTTCGCCTTGGTGGGAGTCGAGAGCGCCCTAGCCGCTACTCCACCGCGGCCCCAGCTGCGTAGTAACCGGTTTTGCGTTGCAACACTGAGCGGTCGTTTTTCCATTGCCACGTGTCTTCGACTGAAGTTAGCGCGATTTGTACACGAAGAAGTGCTTTACGACGCCGGTACACTTCTTCTGACCCTCCTGTGATACAAATACCATATATTCAAGTCAGACACAATTCTTTGCTATTGGTTTCTCTAAAACCTAAACCGAACAAATGGCAAGTCACTGTCTGAACGCATGATTTTGACAGACCTTATGGCACCTTGTCAGTTTTCATGGCATGCGCAGAGTACAAAAATCCGCCTACACCTGTGGGTGAATGTCGGTGAAGTTCATAAATGCTAACGTACTCGTTTCATAATTGTTAAATTAAGAGGCGTATAATAGTCTCGTTGCACAAATCTTGTTATAATTTTCTTATCTTTCGCAATTTCATATACGTCAATTTATTAAGTTACTTGCAGGAATGTTAGGTTGCACTGACAAAGGAAAAACGTCACATATTAAGAAAAGCAGAGCAAACGCTCTTGAGTTTTGAGTAGGCCTGTTTAAATGCCATCGCTATCAATATGGCTTGTTCACGGGCAACTAATTACTTTTGAAATCACTATGTAAATTAATTACTTGCATAAAATTGCACATGTTTTAATGCAAAACCATTAAGATAACTTTAATTAGTGCCTGCAGAAAGTTATGACAAGTAATTGTATTCACACTAAAAGTATACGGTCACTCAGAATATTTGATTTTCTTGTAACATACACATTAAGGAAAAGGTTTGTCTTAACAGTAAGTAACATTCTCATGTTTTTGAAATTTCTTCGTTTTCACTCGATCGGCACATTGGTACCCTCCAGTAGGTCCACGCAGTTCATTTTTACATTGAGCGGAAATACATAAATTGGGCAGAAAGTGAGAAATTAACAGGAGCTTCAAAATTGTTCAGTGAAACGCGAGCAGCCACAGTGAAATTCGTTCCCGATAATTTGTCACGTAAGTCCTAAAGTTCACCTCACGTTTTGGTGAAATCTGGTCTAATAAAATTGTATATTGATACAACCGCATGGTTTAATGGTGATCTTAATTCATTAGCGTTTCGCAGCAGCGAAGGTTTATCTAGTTTGTTGACCGGGGTTTTGTGTTTTAATGGTCTGCAAAGTTGCAGGGAAGCACGTTGTTCCATTTCCAAACCCGAGGGATGATTAATACTTAGGGTTACGTAATTACGTTTATTATGACGTTATCCTCATATTCTGTCATCGAAGTTAAGAAACTGTCCGCTTGTGTTTGCCACCAAACATGGAATTGTAGTCTTGGCTGCAACTGACGACACTAACAGGGCCAGGGGCGCAAGATCCTCTGAGGAAATGGGCACAAACTGTCTGTGGGGAGAGAGAGAGAGAGAGAGAGAGAGAGAGAGAGTACGTTATTTGTAATCATGCCGTATTGAGAAGAGTAATTGCTATGCTACACATGGACGAACAAGCCGGCATGCACTTGATTCACAGTGCACAAACATGCAATGGTGCTTCGTGCAGCTGTTAATTCTGTGCGAGGAACGTCTGGACTCTTCCAGGTGAAAGGCAATCGGTGATACATCTGTGTAGAGCCTGTATAAATACTCTCGAACCCACGTTTTGGGGCAACCTTTTAAGTGGAAATTTTAAATAAAATTATGATTCAAAATGGAATATAATTCTCTCCCGTCAGGCATACCCACCTTTTTCATTTCTAATTTATTCTTCGCTGACTAACTACTCAATGGATGCCAGTTATATTTAATTTTGCTGTTTGATAAAATGTAATCGCATTTGTCCCCCCTTTATAAGTTTGAGTATTGAATATTTTAACAGGCTTTGCATATGCATATACCACACTTCAGTCTGTTAGAACATGACAGTGAAAAAAACCACGCACAACCCTAAATCCAGTCAACTTAAAATGCATGCCTCCTCCACGAATGGTTGTCTGATCCACCATACCACTTCGAAGAAATTAATTCTACACCACGGAAAGCTGGAAAATTACAGATATACTTAGTTTTGTGTGGGATTGGAGATAGCCTTCTCGTCATCTCACAATTTGTAACGCACTGAAAACACAATCCTAGTAGGGACACAAAATACCCTTGTTCCAGTGATTATTCTAAATGCTTGCAGAGCCTAAGTCAATAAAATTACAGAGTGACAAGCAAAAATAGCACAACAGTGAGCCCCTCTTCTATATTTTAAAATATAGTCAAAGTACAATAAGGCGACCTAGTTAATAAGCTGTGAAAAAACAACGAAATACACTTCTCAAAAATCTTTTGAAACACTTATTTGTGATTTAAATAAGTCTTCTTTGACACGCCCTTCAATTACATATTTATGTTCGTACCCTGTGATTAACCTAACTTAGGTGGAGGTTGAACACCTTTGATTCAATCAAGTTCGTATATTTATTTAGGAATAGTCCTCAGTGATCGGGCGTAGGAATGCTTCGACACTGTTGTTTAATGGTCCAATTCACTAATGAATGAATACAGGATAATTCATATTTCACAAATCGAGGTTTTATTGTTGCATGAACATGTGAATTGATACATGAACCCTTGAGACAACTCCCTCCCTTTTCTACGTATGCTCCGTACAATTCGCGTCGTAAAAGGGGGGGTGGGGGATCTTCGTCGCACTTGTTGGATGATTCTAAAAGATCCTTCACACTGCGGGATAACTACTAAAGGTCCTTCACACTCGCTGGATGACTGTACTTATCTGGCTTGCTGTGCTGGTAGTTGTTCTTGCAGATGAGGTCCGGTGAGCTGGAACTGCTCTCGTCCTGTCACGGGCGCCTCGGTGACTCGTCTCGACGTCCCTCCTTCTCGGGTCGACGCAGGACTCTGCGTCTGATGGCGGCTGGCTGCCGTGCTCGTCTCCTGCGGAATCACTCCTCCCTCCCGGAATCTCATCGGCCGACTGCCCTGTTTCCTCGGACTCCTGCGGTTTTGTAGGCCCTCATTGCCATATTAAACTGCCCCCGCTTCTCCAGGTAGCCGCGGACCGCCCCCCTGGGTAATCAACCGCGGGCGTGTACTCCAGCTCCGTACTTGGGTCCAGCGTCTGCTGTTTTGTTCTGGTTTACCAGTTTCAGCACTCCGTTCTGTCCGTGCGGAAATAATTGAAAGGGGCCTCTCGTTGCGCTCGTCCAAACGCTCTCTCGGTTTTTATTGTGGTCGAAAGCCTGGGACAAAACACAGCCTTGCGAGGTCATAAATACGTCTCGCCGTTCCTGCCTGCTCGCGGAGTCTGGCGTCTGTCCTTCTATTCTGCCTGGAGGTTTGTTGTTTGGTTCGGCGTTGTGGGAATACTTCGGGATCTCCCCCTGGCCGCTGCACTCGTGTTCTTCCCGCTGTCACCTGATCCCACACCGTGACGCTATTCTCCCGCATGTCCGCCTTCCCATGCAAATGGTCGTCTTGTAGGGCCGATCTGGCGCCGTTCCCTTCGTCACGGCTGCCAGGCCCTAAATCCTGATTGATGTCGTTCGCCTGTGAGCTTCGTTAGAGCGTGGTACGGACGAATAAAATATAGGGACGCCGCAGGCGTCAAGTTGTTAGATTGCTTTATTGTACACCCAAATACTGAATGGCTAATATAATCAAATGATTATGCATAATTTTTAAAGTGTGTTATTAATTATTTTGGTGAAATTACAGAAACAATCAAGTTTTTTGTATTATCACATTTTCATAAAAACTTTGAAACACCAAAAATAGTTGTTACAATAACACAAAGCAAATACACTACACTGATTCAGAAAAAAATGTGAATGTCGCAGATTGTTGGCCTGTAACTACAGTGTTGGTTGTTATGCCAGATTCTATGCGCAGGAAGAATTATGGTGCTATATATTTATATATTTTTGTATCAACTGTTTTTTTTAATTATAAATAAAATGTCTCAGAGAGCAGAGCTTTATTGAGGGACTATACACTCAAATAGCAGCAAATAATTATTTCACATATACACAAACCATGATGCTACAAGCTAAGACATCTTTTAGCAAACAATTTTTTAACATACAAATTTGTTTCAAAGTGTTACAGAACTTTTCAGATTTGCCTAGATTAGTTTTACATTACACTTGAGTCTTGATTACTTTAATTTTGTTAGGTAAATTATTATAAAGTCTACTTAAGACTAACTCTTAAACTGGGACACCCATATTTATCTGCTTTTATTACCTCCCTGTGAAAGTTGCTTGCTTGTATTGTGTTTTGCTCGTGTACATCTTTATTTGTAGTAAAAAACAGGTTTGAATGAATGTTGTGTTTAGTTTATATGTCAAACTTAATACAAGGTTGAACTTGCTTTTTAAGTGGTTTGATATTACTAATTTGACATAGTCTACATGTTGGTGTCAAAAAGAGAAAGCCACGAAGAACTTTTTGTGCCCACCTCTGTAATACTTAGAGTTATTTTGTGATATTTTTTATTCCTTGGTCCCATGTAACATTCCTATATTAAAATGTAGCTGTATTAATGCATAATACACATTTTACCTTGCGGTTATTGCTATCAATTTGAAATGGTTGAGAGTGCAAATAACAAACAAAGTTTTTTTATTTTATGTATGCCAGATGTTCAACCCAGCTTAGTTTATGGTATATTTTGTAGCCTAAGTACTTGGCAACATTAACTCGAGAAATAGGACCGTTGTTAATATTTAAGATATAAGATTAGCTTTTAGTAAATTACAATCTTGTAATAATCATTTATAGTTTGTTTTACCAATGTTTATTGTTAGTTTATCGTTTACAAGCCATTTATAAACCGTATTCAGACCTTTTTTTGCATATAAAACGGTAGTTGAGCTGTTGTATTTGCTCTATAAAAAGACCTGCATCGTCTGTAAATAGCGACAGTAGGCCCTCTAGTAGAAATCGTCCAAGGTCATTTATGTAGATTAAGAATACAATTGAGCCCAATACTGAACCTTGGGGTACATCCTAAGTTACTTCCAACTCTGCACGATCAGTGCAATTCACTGAAACATATTGCTTTCTGTTACCTAGGCGACTTTTAACTGTCGGGATTGTTAAAAGTAAAATTAAGTGCTGAGCATGATGTCTTATAAGTTATAATCATAAATAAACCCAACTGTGTTAAACATTTATTCTTAAGCATGCCTTGAAATGGAAATATTATTTTGTAGCATATAATACATGGTTTATAAGCATCTCAAAGGGCTATAGACAAACTAAGCACCTTTTAAGCAGGAAAGTTTAAATATATCAAACAAAAGACTGTAGAATTCAGTACAGTACATAATATACAGCATTTTTCTAAACCTAAAAATATTTAAAAAAATGGTATTTCCAACAGTTATATGTTTTCAAAAAGTATATAACCTGGATAATGTAAATATTTTAGAACATCATTATGTGGTTGTCTACACACTGCTGTAGACCTCAGAAATCAGGGAAGGAATTGCATTTCTGAAAATATACCTACAATTTTACCTCGATAAGTATATGGCTATTGATAGAGTAAAACAAATGTTATAAATCTCAAATCCGTTTCACCTTTTCTTTAGAACAAAATTTCTCTTGTCATCAGTGATGTACATATTCGTGGTTGTATAAACGCTAGTAATTGTTTATCACATGCTTGGTGTTCCTTGGTAAAGAGTAAATAAAGCTCCTTTGGTAGCAGATGGGTTAGGTGCACTGCACGAAATAACATAAATTTCGCTTAGGTCTATTTTCCCAGCCTAATATTTCATTACCTCTCACATTCGTGTCTAAAGTCACACATTTTGAAGGCTAGAATACCCTAAACAAAACCTGGAGATATAACTTGTAAATATACACTGAAGAGCCAAAAAAAAAAAACTGGTATAGGCGTGCGTATGCAAATAATAGAGGTATGGAACCAATCAGAGTAACGCGATGCGGTCGGCAGCTAGATCTGTTACTGCTGCTACAATGGCAGGTTATCAAGATTTACGTGAGTTTGAACGTGGTGTTATAGTCGGCGCACGAGAGATGGTGGGACATAGCATCTCCGAGGTAGCGATAACATTTGGATGTTCGCGAACGATCATTTCACGAGTGTACCGTGAATATCGGGAATCCTGTAAAACATCCCATCTTTGACATCGCTGCGGCCGGAAAAAGATCGTGAAAGAATGGGACAAAAGACGACTGACGAGAATCATTAAACGTGATAGACGTGCAACCCTTTCTCAAATTGGCGCAGATTGGATTTGTGGACTGCCCTGCAGGATTCATGGAGTGAATTGCCTCCTGCATACCTTTAGACATTAGTCGAGTTCATGCCACGTCGTCTTGCGGCACTTCTGC
>NQII01004622.1:93880-108643 GCA_002778355.1 Clitarchus hookeri | reverse complement strand
ACATAGTGGCTGTAACTTTAAAGTTTTGTTTCCCTTAAGACAAACGCTCTGAAACAACTATGGATGCTGGGGGCTGTAAAACGGAGGGATTTCGGGCAATATTGTGAAAATATATAATGGATAGATAAGGTACACCAGGCGACCAATGCGAGTCACGTCAGAGCACCTTATGTGCAGCAAACACCAAGTTTACTGTGCTACGTACATAGTGCGAAGACTATGTACGGTGAATATCAATTGTTCTTGAAGTACACTTAAGACTAACTTCAACTCGTGCAGATGTCATTACATTGGCAATTCGACTTGGTTCTCAGCTAGTCTCTGATTAATTTCTTACGCACTAATTAAATATTCATAATTACTTGGAAAGCCGCCCTGAAATCCTTCACAGATTGAACTCAGAATTTTATAAAAAAAAATACGCTATAAAGAGCAAAATTTTAAATGTAAGGAACAGATAAAGACTACAAAAAATCGTGCATTGAGTCTGATATGGCAAATAAATTAAACCTCCCAATCGCAAATAAGAGATTAAATTCACAGTATTAGAGCAAGCAGCATACCTTGTAAAAGTTGGTGCATCATTAACTCCTTGAAATTTTGATATTAGTAAAGATAACCTAAAGATTACTGCCTCCTTTATAGATTAAAACAAACAGAGACACAAAAATATCTATGTATCTCTTACAGAATCCGTACTACTTTCTTACTGCTGCTGAAAAAGAATAAACGGGTATTTTGATCACATTTTAAAAATAAACTTGTACCCAGTTATTACATATGAAGTAACATCAAGATATATACTAAGAATATGCAATATTTTTGTCCTTCATGGTGACAATGCCATCTGCACAAACACGAATATGCTCTACAAGAAAATGAATGAGCAGCAGCCAGATTGCACGCTTGGAAGCTTTCCCGACTTGCCGAACGCCTTTGCCGTCGCAGGAGAGTGCGGTTGTAGGGCTTATCGCAGCGCCACCGCGCCATTATCTCTCTTAGCCGCTGCCGGGGGTAAGTTAGTTGTCTGCGGGGACACATCTGTTTCGCCACTCCCAAGGTTTGTTTGTCCCATTGTCCCGACCTGAGGAGCGTAATTCTCTCCATTCGTGCCGGGGAGAGAACTTGAAGCGGAACCCCGCCGCCTCTTGAGCGCAGATGCTCGAGAGGGTATCAGAAATGAGCTCCCTCTGTTTGAGGCAAGGAGAGGAAACAATTCGACGCTTCAAAGTGAGATGCTTATTAAGGTAATGTGATACGCTTTACTGTGTAGTACCTGTCCCTTTACACAGACCGGCCTCTGGGTAAGTCGAAGATATGTCTAAGCAGAAATAATTACATTGTATTTGGAGAAAAGAATTATGAAACCTTATAGTTTTGTAGGTACATTAAATATTTAAGTGTAGAGATTATTGTTTAAAGTTTGAAATTACTCGAAGCATTCATACGATCGAACAAAATATAGCATTAGTATTAGCTCAGAACTTTACGCCAGCGTAAAAATAATAAAAACTTAAAAAAAAATATTTTGACAAACGTAAGACTATTGTTTGACAGCCGTGCTTGACAAACGTAAGACTATTGTTTGACAGCCGTGCTTGACAAACGTAAGACTATTGTTTGACAGCCGTGCTTGACAAACGTAAGACTATTGTTTGACAGCCGTGCTTGACAAACGTAAGACTATTGTTTGACAGCCGTGCTTGACAAACGTAAGACTATTGTTTGACAGCCGTGCTTGACAAACGTAAGACTATTGTTTGACAGCCGTGCTTGACACACGTGGCATCTATGTGAACATAGTTTCCTTTGGCCTTACTCCTGAAGTCAACTGTGACTGTGGTCTAAATCAACACTCAAATTTCAGTAAACCCCGCAAGGAGAAGCTCCAAGCGGAACTTAGAGATTTCTTGCTTTTCTAAAAGTGTTTCTAAACGTAAACTGAATCAAGCAAGTGTTTGTAGAAATTTAGAAATAACATTGGTTCAGTTAACCGTTAGATGTGCAACATTATATTAAAAAAGCACCCGAATCTATAGTCGCCGATCTTGGCAACTATTAAATGCTCTCTCGGATATTCGAAACCTATTTAATTTAAAATTCGCACGCAATAAATAATTTACTAGTTTTGTTTCCAAAAATTTATAACTATTCGGAAATACTAATCGTATTTTAATTAATACTAATTTCCGGTCACTTTAAACGCGCGAACAGAGGTTTTCTCTGAAAATCAAGCCGAGGGTAGAGTGTGGTAGGGACTTTATACAAATATGGACGCACATAGTTACAAAATTATGTTTGATATACAAGATGAGTCTGAAAAAAACCGACAGAACCCGCCTGCGTATTCCATAGAAAAAATTAAGTCGGAAACATATATGCAACGCAGGATCTACGATGCATCGTAAGGGCGGTTCGCGCCCTTGGAGGCAGAACTGCAACACATGTTTACTGTAAACTCTCCAGAAAGTATTTGAAGCCGGACAGTGGCGTCCAGGATGTGTAGTTGGACGAATAGCAGCAACCACAGCAAAAACCGGTCGCCGTCATTAAATTATGTCCATTAGAAATAAAAGGTTGCAACCGCGTTGAAGAACAATTCTGTGATACCGAAGCCTAACCGGGTTTCCAATGACGTATTATTAAAGAGCACGTTAAAATGAACGAAAAAGGCAGTCTTGTGTTAGCATGCTAAATCCCGCCGTTTGCGAGGAATTCACGCATATAGGTTGCAACCATTGCGTTACTTCACCTGGCACGCAAGCAACACGCATAACGCATAATGTGATTGGGCGTAGAATGGCATAACTCATGTTGTTGGTCTCCAATTGTATTGGAAAGGCATGGTTTTTGTGATACTAACGTAGATTTTACTCGTAGTCTTCATATTGCCGCATTTTCGCGATGATACTATGTTCGAAGATCACACCTCGTTTCTCAGTGCAAGGCATGACGTCACGTCCCTGGCGTGTTGGCATGTGTGCGTTCTGTTAATGGAACCCACAATGACAAAGTTAGTATGTCTGGTAGGGAATGCCCAGGTAGCTTCTACCTCCACACACGCATAGGTGGACACTCGCTAACATTTAATAACATGCGGACAAGTAGAGTACTTGTAATGATGAAACACATCAGTAGAGGCTACTAGTCCTTATATGAGTTATTCAAAGTGCAGACTATCAACTTCAACACGCAGGTAATAGTGTCCCTGCAGGGACCGTGCGACCCTCCCAAATACCCCCGGAACGTGCCGAATGGTGTCACATGCATTAGCGATCCTCGCCAGCAGGTCCTTTTCACTGCCAACGGGCGTGTCGTAAACTAATGATTTCACATGCCCCCAAACGAAAAAAATCGAAAAGCGTCATGTCCGGCGAACGCGCGGGCCAGGCGATGGGTCCACCTTGACCAATCCTGTGGTCAGGATATTTCATATGCAGATATGCTCGCACGTCCTGGCCAAAATGTTCTGGGGCGCCGTTGTGTACTTAAAAAATTAGACACTAATAATAAAAAGGAGTTCCTCCGTTTAACGTATTAAAATTTTCATATAGTGAAACATTATACCAGTTATATTACTTGAATACACATTCGAGAAACAATTGGTATATTGTTGGAGTATTGATGTTACAAACGATAGCACGCTCTCCCTTGATCAGCGCAAGGATTCCATAGTAGTTATGTCCAGAGGGGCGCTTGCGGCAAAGCGGTTAGCGCGTTGTCCTCCCTCCACGGTGATATGGGTTCGATTACTGGTGTGGTCGGATTCGGATTCGTACACGTGTTGAACGCGACGGACGTTTCGGGCGGGCGGGTTTCCTTGTGAAACTCCTGTTTCCTTGAGTCGAGCAGTCCGCCATTGCTCTGCCTTAGGAACTCGTGCCATGCCACTCTCGAAAGACGACGACGGCCTACTGGCCTCATCGAAATACTTTCACCCACCGGGTGTTACCCCATTCGGGAACCGGGGCCCGCGGTGGTGTAGTGGTTAGACTACTCGCCTCCCACCTAGGCGAACCAGGCTCGATCCCCGGCGGGGCCGCTCCCGGATGTTCGCATGTGGGAATCGTGGTGGACGATGCCGCTGGTTGGTGGGTTTCCCTCGGAGATCTCGCGTTTCACCCGCCCCAAGTATTCCAGCGCTGCATCATACTCACCTCTCTTTACNGTGGGTTTCCCTCGGAGATCTCGCGTTTCACCCGCCCCAAGTATTCCAGCGCTGCATCATACTCACCTCTCTTTACCCTCATCGGCTCTCAAGACCTCGCTGTTAAGAACCACCCGAATCTCTACTCTCCCTATATCCTGGCGTGCGCTCCANGTGGGTTTCCCTCGGAGATCTCGCGTTTCACCCGCCCCAAGTATTCCAGCGCTGCATCATACTCACCTCTCTTTACACTCATCGGCTCTCAAGACCTCGCTGTTAAGAACCACCCAAATCTCTACTCTCCCTATATCCTGGCGTGCGCTCCANCCTCATCGGCTCTCAAGACCTCGCTGTTAAGAACCACCCAAATCTCTACTCTCCCTATATCCTGGCGTGCGCTCCACACGTGATAACTGTATTATTAAGCCCAAAGAAACATCAATTTTTAGTTTTATTAAAGAAAACTCAACTAACAGAAAAAAATAAACTAAGTTGGGCTCTGAAAAGTGTTTAATTAACTCTGAACTAACCACAGGGTAGCGTCAGAGAATGCGACTGTTTTTATTTTGGCAATGACGCGTAGATATTCGCACTAAATAAACTTATNCACAGGGTAGCGTCAGAGAATGCGACTGTTTTTATTTTGGCAATGACGCGTAGATATTCGCACTAAATAAACTTATCTTGTCAATAATGAGGTAAGATTTAATGCATATTTTAAAAAAACGAACTATACTTAAAATAATAATTTCTCTGGAATTATTTATTAAATCGAAATCACTAACTGTTGTGCAATACGCACATATAAGTATGGTGTANTAATAATTTCTCTGGAATTATTTATTAAATCGAAATCACTAACTGTTGTGCAATACGCACATATAAGTATGGTGTAATTGAAAGACGATTCGCTCCACAGTGGATCACAATTCTTAAGTGATTGCGGAAACGGCATTAAAATGCCAGGGCATGAGAAAATTGCGCGTACATGCAGAAATGTTGAGCGTGCTAGTGTTGCGCAACTCTTAAGACCATCTCGGTTCGCGCAAATTTACGTCATAACACAGAATATTTACAGTAAAATTCCCTCAAAAATTATTGAGATGGACTTATTTTTATTCATTAAAAATTCAAGTTCTTATAGAACTGAAAAAGCAATATGATCGGCTTTGTAATGACAAAAATTGTTTTAGTGTGCATGTTCCGTTGGCAGTAAATATCTTGTTAATGTTTGAAAAAGCTTATTTTCATCTCAATGTTTTTTTTTAGAACTAATTTTTCCGGTATGGACGTGATGCCAATCCTAGGTATCTTCACGGACTCCGCTGAATTCTAGAAACTGTGAAACAAGCTCAACTGGAATAATTGGGCCTTACTTCATCGCAAATGGCCGAGCTGTTACTGTGAATTCAGAACGTAACACAAAAGATAAAAAACATTACTGATTTATAACCTCTATCAACATCAATTACGAAATGAGTATTTTCAGTAAGTTGGCACTACTATGCATACGGCCTAAATAAACGCGCAAGTTTTACTAGGAGTGTTCCTAAATCGTCTCNTCAGTAAGTTGGCACTACTATGCATACGGCCTAAATAAACGCGCAAGTTTTACTAGGAGTGTTCCTAAATCGTCTCATTTTAAATTTTGGGGCCATACCTTGGCCAGCCAGATCTCCTGACCTCTTTATTGCAGAATTTTTTTTTGTGTGGATTCCTAAAGTAGAGGGTATTTGCAAATTGCATGCACGTCATGGATGAACTGAAAGCAATAGTCAAGCTTGAGTTGAGCTTTGCCACTCCCAGAAATGTAACGGAAATCAGGAGAAGGTTTTTGTAGAACTTCTTAATCAGTAAATTCCAAAAAAAGTTGACGTCGCTTGTATGGTACGAATTCTTGTAAAATAGAAAATTACTTTAAAAATATATGAGTATTTATTTAATATAACCAACTCCCCACGCGCTACCCTCCAAACAAAAGGAGGCATCTTTCAATTCAGTAATCATAGGGAAACCAAGAGAATTGTTTTATAGTAAGAGTTTTGGAAGCACTATATTGTGTACACCTCAGCGTGTCAAAATAAGCTCCTTCGTGCGATGGCGGAGTTAAGGCCGATAGTCGAGGTAGCCTCGCTACGGGGGTCGACATATTATCCCGAAGAGGCGGGCCGAGGAGTTCATAACCCTGCATAATACAGAATGTGTGCTCTACAGGGCGAACCCGGCAGACGGATAAAACTCCCTGCCCTTGTTTGTGACAGCCCACGTATTTCCTCATGCTCTCATGAATGTTTCGTGAAGCGAAGCGGACGCGCTGCCTCTTTTACCGAGCATCGCGGCGCTTCCTGGAACTCTTCCTGCATGGCGCATGTTACGACGGAAAAAATTGTTCTTTAAATATTCTGTTCGCAGTTTTCACAGCAAAGATGAAACGAAAGGTTCATATTGGACACTAAAATTGTTTTCAAAAATATAATTTGGTGTTTTTGGTGGCTACGATGAATTCGGTAACAAGGCTACGTATTGAGGAGGAAAAATCCGCGAGGGTTCAAAATCAAACTGCGAAGTGTTTTTGAGCCCACTGTAACAAGGACGTGGAATAAAATTTCCGTAGATGACCATAAACATATGAAACGTAGAAGACGTTATTGATTTTCATAGTTTATTTAAAGAATAGCGCTACTCTGCATTTGTAAGTAGTGAAATACAANCGTAGAAGACGTTATTGATTTTCATAGTTTATTTAAAGAATAGCGCTACTCTGCATTTGTAAGTAGTGAAATACAAGGAGCAATTCAACAAGAACTACCCGGTACAGCCAAAAGTAGCGTGGAGAGAATTTGGGGTGAACATTTTAGGGATTCAAAAGTTAATGGCCTCGAGAGATTTTCTCTCATGTTGAAAGCACGGAAGCAAGGGAGCGATATGGACGACGCTAACTGCGTACATGCACTGCTCCTACTACTATTCACGAATTTGTTGTTTTATCTCACGTAGTTTATGACATTTTTTAAATAACTATTTATGATTCCAAAACATTGAATTCCGGACTCACCCTTAATAATCACGTTAGATAGGTCGTTATATATTTTCTAAATTTTCTATAACGAACCATCTCACAAAGTTTGTACTTGGTGTTCAAATATGTTATATTGATAATACATATGTAAATATATAATGTAGTTTTCTGTACACCCAAAATTTAATCAACGTTAGTTTAGTAGTGTTAATAGATACACGTGCTGTGAAAATAGAAAAGAAAAATAATCATTAACGTAAAGTATGCACCACATGAACTTCACGAATAAGTTACTTTGAAATCTGTTGTGCGTGACTTGCTATCAAGCAACTACACGTTAGTAAAGTATTAAGTCTGTATGGGACTCATGCGGTCGTAAAAAGTGCTTAAAGTAGAGTACCAAAATAATAAGTTTTGATCAATGGCGGAAAAAAATAATGTTGACGTGTGAACAGCAGTAGTTTCGAGCGAGCAGCATACAAGTAAATCGGACGCAAGGTGTCCTATGCTATATACATGAAATATCCTAGACGTGCGTCTGCCCTGATGTTGAAAATCAGCGAAGGATTGTGGGAATTTAGGGAGGGCTGCGTCTCGGAGCCAACTTTCATTTAGCCGAATAGAGAGTTTTTTCTGCATATTTNTTGTGGGAATTTAGGGAGGGCTGCGTCTCGGAGCCAACTTTCATTTAGCCGAATAGAGAGTTTTTTCTGCATATTTGTTTGCCGGCGAGGTGTAGGCACGTGTGGATAGCTAGCGTGCCTCGCAGCGGGAGACTGAAGCAATTACCTGTTTGTCGCCGTCAAAGCCGGCTGCCAGTGCGTGCGTCGCGAGAAATAGGTTTCGCGTGCTTGATGCCCGGGCGGACGGCTAATTAGAGAGGCGAGGCGAGGCGAGGCGAGGCGAGGCGAGGCGAGGCGAGGCG
Organism: Clitarchus hookeri; assembly: GCA_002778355.1. Taxonomy (NCBI): domain Eukaryota; kingdom Metazoa; phylum Arthropoda; class Insecta; order Phasmatodea; family Phasmatidae; genus Clitarchus; species Clitarchus hookeri. Next base: position 100,552 of record NQII01004622.1, on the reverse strand, counting down.
AGGCGAGGCAAGGCAAGGCAAGGCAAGGCAAGGCAAGCAGGATGCTTTATATTGCTCTCCCCAGCTTGACGTCTGCTGCGACGCCGCGCGCATCATCCTCGAAGTAAATTAAAATATCGCGGCGCTCGACATGTCTTCAATTTCGCCGTCCCGCCACGAGCGAATATAAAATGGATAAATATTTCGAAAACGTCTTTTTCCCCAAGACCTATTAAAGAACTCTTCTGACGTAAATTAAGACACACTGCTATCTTTGAAATCGTTTCCGAGCCCTGTTCCTTTCCGCGAGGACCTCAGTGACTTTTCCATATTTTTCCATTTCCTCCTCTTCACTGGCTTCCGTAAATTTTCACTAAATTTGTGTTTGCTAGCGTACAACAGTATTTGGATAAGACGCCATCTAAGTTAGCTGTCGAGGTCAAACTTCTGAGTTTATTGCTATCCAAATAAGTTTGAGTTAAATTGATTTCCCACAGTGCAATAGCGAATAATGATAAATTATATGTTGCGTCTTATAATTAAACGTAATCTTGCAGGTCCATATTGACATCGTAGCCTCGCGTATTATGTTTTCCCTTCCACGACAGTAAAAGCGCTATAAACACTCTCCACAGTTTAATTTTATTGAGCGTAACGTCCACACTATATCGGGAGGCTGAACAAAGAGTCACCTATAGGCCTATACTAAAAACAATTATGGACTTACATGCACACTACGAGTTATTGATGATTTGAACTGGCAACTCGCTGTTCAAAAGAAACGTCTCACCTGATTGTCCACGTAGGTTTCCACTCTGTGCGAAATCTTGCTCGACAAACCAACAACAATGTCAACATTCTACACTGAAATGTCTATTTGTTCTTGGATCTTCCACGCCATCGCAAGCTCGGCGACGTTGAAATTCTGCGTTCATTCTTCGTGTATGATTGTGTACACGTAATTATGTGGGTATGCAAACAATGTAATACGATAACGGTCATACAGAGCCATATATCAGTCGATACTTCGTGTTATGGGTTGTCTTGTTACATTTTATGATTCTCATCGAACGTAAAAATCTACAGATACAAAGGTCTTTCGGGAGTGAGATCGAACGGGCTGCAATGATTCTGCACTTGGCTGCTGTGATACGAGCACAGAAAAACTCACACACATGTCTAGACGGGTAAGCTTAACANTAATGATTCTGCACTTGGCTGCTGTGATACGAGCACAGAAAAACTCACACACATGTCTAGACGGGTAAGCTTAACAGCTGTGTTTAATGCAAATTATACAGAATGATTCTGAAATCATGGGACAAACATTGAGGGGTGGTAGAGCTCACTAAAACAAACAATTATTGTAAAGGAATATATGGGCGGCAGTGACGCGTTGAGGCACACACACACAAATAACACATGAAATGCAACACAGTGTTTATTTACAACGTCGCCGCTAAATGCCTTTTTACAGCAATGTTTATAATAATTGCTCAAAATTGCTACCACCGACAGTAATGCAAGCTTGGTAGCGTCGGTGGAGTGATTGGCGAACAGATTCAAATACGCCGGGTATTTCACGCACGCCACCATTGTCAGCCAATCACGCCATATGTAGAGGTCACCAAGCATGCGTGACTGTTGGTGGATGCATTTCCAGCAACTGTTTTAACATTTTCTGTACGGAATCACTCGTTAAGTATGCTGCTAATGAACATTTTATGTTTCCGTTAATGTGTTATGTTTTTGTGTTTGTGCCTCAACGCGTCACTCCAGCCCATACATTCCTATACAATAATTGTTTGTTTTAGTGAGCTCTACCACCCCTCAATGTTTGTCACATGNTACTCCAGCCCATACATTCCTATACAATAATTGTTTGTTTTAGTGAGCTCTACCACCCCTCAATGTTTGTCACATGATTTTAGAATCATCAAGTAGTTTAGACCGCATGTTTCACTCTTTTTTTTTTTCAATTCTGCCATTCCGAATAATTATGCGTATAACGCACACCGATATTTAATTAAATATACAATTATATTAGAAGAACACTAGCAGGGAAATAATACCAATCACGACCACACCGCAATACATGAAAAGCGTCCGTTACTTGCGAGGCCATTTCAANGACCACACCGCAATACATGAAAAGCGTCCGTTACTTGCGAGGCCATTTCAAGGTTGCCGGCTGTGAACTCTTGCAGGAGACAAATAGTATTTATGAAGAGCAATACATTTTACTACAATAGATTAAGGGTTTGTATGGCTAAAATAGGGAAGGGAGATTAATAAATAAATGGAGAAGTAGGACAAATTACGTGTTTTATTTTAAAATGTGACCGAAGAAAATTAAGTGTCTGTATTAAAACCTGTGAATAGCCGTCTCCTTACCTCCGCATGCATGGAAAATGAAAATAGAATAAAATGAAACGCGCTGAGGTGAGGCGCTCTTGTGTTCGGGCTTATGCGGTGATATGGTCTATTCGCGGTTTCTTCACGTTTTTTGAATCAAACCTTTGGAAAATCACTCCATGTAAGACGCGTTTAGTTATTTCCTAAATATACCACGTGTTAAAATCGTTCAAATCTTGTTCTTAAAAGTATATTTTTTGTTTAATTGAAATGTAATTTTATCTATAGATTATAAAATTTCATTTATTACTAATACGTGTTTAAAACAGTGAGAAAACGTATGTGTTGGTAACCCCTAATAATAAATAGTTTTCATGTAAAATATTATTACAACTGAGTGCGCACGAATTCTGTGGTTTTCCTTTGGTGTAATTGCGCAGACTTGGTTAAGCTTAGTTTACACGAGACGCAGGAATATCCTGAAAATGGAACATTAGCAGGGCTTCATAAAATTGTGAAGTAACCCTAAATTGATTATAGTTATAGCCCAACCATGACTTAAAATTCTCGGTCAATGCGTATGTCATCGGGAGGTTCGCAGCTAACATTAATCAGGAGTTTTCGTCGTCATTAGCCTTGGTGTGCATAACTGCACGACGTAAAACTCTTACCTATAAGTGTGCTGGTAGACAAACGGTTCATTTCTTTATATTTGCACTGAACAACGTTTATGATGAAGAAATTGCTTGTGGTATGTCATTGTTTAAATAAAAGGAGATAAGACCCATTTATAAATGGCTGTTTTAAAGTTTTTTGAACACACTATTAAAATAAAAGAAACAATTTACAAATAAAATTAATAAAGAGAATACGAATGGCTTCCTCTATATTCTACAAAGTTTGGTATGCTTCGTCAAAAATTTTTCTTCTTCAGAAATTCAGAGACGTATGCTAGTCAGTACTATGAAAAATTATCCTTTTTTTTCAGTATCCAAAATGCAAAACCATTTTGTGAATTTTAACGTAGATATCTTGAAATACAGGTTACTTTAATGTTTCCAACTAGAATTTTTACTGGTTATGTAAACCAGTTATTTTGTGAGTTCCAAAAAAGAAACTGTGATTCTGGCACGTGTTAATGCAAAAGTATAGTGCTATTTTAGACTTGAAACGTTAACAAATGGAGAATAGTTTCTTCCAGCAAACCTTAATATTAATTCTTGATATGAAAGGTTCAGGCACTTTACAGTCTCGCGAGGCCTTTGTAGGAAGATAGTATGTGCTCCAGCTATGCCACATCGACTATCAGAAAACACACAACACACACCATTTTATATTATAAACATTTCACTACAAAAAAAAAAGTACATAAATTTCTGCAGCTAACGCCAATTGTGTGTGAATTTTATTTGAACTTTTTCCAACGTTACACGATTTATGAGTGACAACTTTCTCAAATGAAATGTTTTTAGAAGGCAACGATCGAGAGTGGCTAATTATATTAAAATTTCAGAGCACCACGGTAAAATTTCGCGAGAAAGTTAGATTTTCAGTCGGAGGTGGATATTGCAGCATAAAATCCACACCGTCAATCATTTCACAAAATAATCCACACACCGACAGAAACTCCACGCGGTTTATGGAATTCCGCACAGTTTGATGAGACAGTAGCTCATTTGAGTTTTAAGAAAGGCAGGCCGTCATAAGTGTAGCCCGGCATGGAGGTGATAAGCCCGGGAACGCCGGCCGGCAGTAGAGGCCACTTCTCGTGTTTCTCAAGGCGCCGCGGGGGTGTAGTGGTTAGACTACTCGCCTCCCACCAAGGCGAACCGGGTTCGATTCCCGGCGGGGTCTCCCCATGATTTTTGCATGTGGGAATCGCGCCGGACGAAGGTTTTCTCGTGGANGATCGAGAGTGGCTAATTATATTAAAATTTCAGAGCACCACGGTAAAATTTCGCGAGAAAGTTAGATTTTCAGTCGGAGGTGGATATTGCAGCATAAAATCCACACCGTCAATCATTTCACAAAATAATTCACACACCGACAGAAACTCCACGCGGTTTATGGAATTCCACACAGTTTGATGATACAGTAGCTCATTTGAGTTTTAAGAAAGGCAGGCCGTCATAAGTGTAGCCCGGCATGGAGGTGATAAGCCCGGGAACGCCGGCCGGCAGTAGAGGCCACTTCTCGTGTTTCTCAAGGCGCCGCGGGGGTGTAGTGGTTAGACTACTCGCCTCCCAATGCGAACCGGGTTCGATTCCCGGCGGGGTCTCCCCATGATTTTTGCATGTGGGAATCGCGCCGGACGAGGGTTTTCTCGTGGACCTCCTGTTTCCCCCTCCCATTCATTCCGGCACTGCTCCGTACCTCATCTAGCTTCACCCTCGATGTTAAGAGCCGCCCAAATCTCTTCACTCGCTCGTGTTTCTAGAAGGGTGGCTCATCGCTTGTATTGGTTGTTCACGGTAAAGTGAGCACGTTTGACGCCCCAGTTACGTTTTTTCCTCCCAGCCATTCATTATTCTTTCCACCAATCTTTAAAAGAAGTATTCCCAAGTAAATAATAAACACAGTGTATATATTTCACCGGACTTGAAAGTTAACGTCGAGGTCTACAATTACCAACATTTATGGACTATTGTTCCAAATGAGAGGACTTCAAAAAGTGGTCACTTTACAGTGAATAGCTTAATCGNAACCAACATTTATGGACTATTGTTCCAAATGAGAGGACTTCAAAAAGTGGTCACTTTACAGTGAATAGCTTAATCGCCGTTGGTTGCGGTGTGCGGCTTGCGGCTTGCTGTAATAGTGCCGTAAGCCCAACGAGGAGTACTGCGTGTAGTGTATCTCTCCAGGCGCTGACCCAGCGACCACGTGTCTCTCACAAGCGACCGCGCCCGCCAAACAGTGGAGGGGATACATTTGGGCGGCTCTTGACATCGAGGTCTTGGGAGCCGTTGAGGGGTGAAGCGAGACGAGTATGCAGCNTTTCTTCTAGCAAACCTTAATATTAATTCTTGATATGAAAGGTTCAGGCACTTTACAGTCTCGCGAGGCCTTTGTACGGAAGATAGTATGTGCTCCAGCTATGCCACATCGACTATCAGAAAACACACAACACACACAATTTTATATTATAAACATTTCACTACAAAAAAAAATGTACATAAATTTCTGCAGCTAACGCCAATTGTGTGTGAATTTTATTTGAATTTTTTCCAACGTTACACGATTTATGAGTGACAACTTTCTTAAATAAAATGTTTTTAGAAGGCAATGATCGAGAGTGGCTAATTATATTAAAATTTCAGAGCACCACGGTAAAATTTCGCGAGAAAGTTAGATTTTCAGTCGGAGGTGGATATTGCAGCATAAAATCCACACCGTCAATCATTTCACAAAATAATTCACACACCGACAGAAACTCCACGCGGTTTATGGAATTCCACACAGTTTGATGATACAGTAGCTCATTTGAGTTTTAAGAAAGGCAGGCCGTCATAAGTGTAGCCCGGCATGGAGGTGATAAGCCCGGGAACGCCGGCCGGCAGTAGAGGCCACTTCTCGTGTTTCTCAAGGCGCCGCGGGGGTGTAGTGGTTAGACTACTCGCCTCCCACCAAGGCGAACCGGGTTCGATTCCCGGCGGGGTCTCCCCATGATTTTTGCATGTGGGAATCGCGCCGGACGAAGGTTTTCTCGTGGACCTCCCGTTTCCCCCACCCATTCATTCCGGCGTTGCTCCATACCTCATCTAGCTTCACCCTCGATGTTAAGAACCGCCCAAATCTCTTCACTCGCTCGTGTTTCTGGAAGGGTGGCTCATCGCTTGTATTGGTTGTTCACGGTGAAGTAAGCACGTTTGAGGCCCCAGTTACTTTTTTTCCTCCCGGCCATTCATTATTCTTTCCACTAATCTTTAAAATAAGTATTCCCAAGTAAATAATAAACTCAGCGTATATATTTCACCGGACTTGAAAGTTAACGTCGAGGTCTACAATAACCAACATTTATGGACTATTGTTCCAAATGAGAGGACTTCAAAAAGTGGTCACTTTACAGTGAATAGCTTAATCGCCGTTGGTTGCGGTGTGCGGCTTGCGGCTTGCTGTAATAGTGCCGTGGGCCCAACGAGGAGTACTGCGTGTAGTGAATATCTCCAGGCGCTGACCCAGCGACCACGTGTCTTTCACAAGCGACCGCGCCTGCCAAACAGTGGAGGGGATACATTTGGGCGGCTCTTGACATCGAGTTCTTGGGAGCCGTTGAGGGGCGAAGCGAGGCGAGTATGCAGAAGCGCCGGAATGCAATGGCGGGAGAAACTGGAGATC